>WTXC01000089.1:0-114793 GCA_022496195.1 Lactifluus subvellereus | reverse complement strand
CACGGTGTTTTGCTTCCTGACACACCAATTTTCATCCAAATCGGTTGAGATTTGGCTAAGTTATAGCTCAATCAAGTCTCTATCAGTTTCACTCCTCAACTAAGAATTTCATCAAGAACTTGACCCTCCAGGGACCGTGGAAAAAAAAACACCCCAAAACCCGTGTCACACCCTAACCAGCGGGCACACCAGTGGTAGCACTAGCGTGGTGGCAGCACTGGCACCAGCGGTGGCACCATTGGGCACAGCAGTGTAGCACCAGTGCGGCGGCAGCACTGACACCAGTGGCACCAGTGGGTGCAGCAGCTAGCACCAGCATGACAGCAGGACTGGCACCAGCAACACCAGCGGTGGCACCATTGGGCGCAGCAGAGTAGCACCAGCATGACAGCAGCACCGACACTGGTGGCACTGGCAGCGGCACCATTGGGTGCAGCAGTGCAGCACTAGTGTGGCGGCAGCACCAACACCAGTGGCACCAGCGGTAGCACCATTGGGCACACCAGCGGCGGCATCAGCAGGAGCAGCGGTGGCAATGCAGGAGCAGCAGCGGCAGCGGTAGTGCAATGGTGGGGGCAGTGGTGATGACAGCAACAATAGTAATATTCATTTTTTCTCTTTCTACTCAAATAGTACAGGATGTACAATATAGCAGCATGGTGTACATGAACCACAGTAGTAGTAAAAATAAAGCCTTCAACCTGAACTGGCATAGTGTCACCATGGCGCTGCTGGTGTGTAGCATCAGAGCCAGCTTTAAGCCGATCAGCTTGGCTCAGCACAGCTCGGCTTGCTAGTGAACTGGCTCGGCTCAGCTCGGCTCGCTGACAGGGTCAGCTAATGGCGGCTCAGCTATGGCTCGGCTCAGCTAGTGCAGCTGCTGCAACACTAATGTGGATGCTGACTGGGCAAGCAACATCAATGATTGCAAGTCAACGTCCAGCTATGTCTTCATGCTGGCAGGTGGAGCTGTAAGCTGGAGCTCCAAGAAGCAGGCCTCAGTGGCCCTCTCAAGCACTGAAGCCAAATACATCACCAGCACACACACTGCCAAAGAGGCCGTCTGGCTAAAAAGGCTGCTTAGAGACATCTGGCCACAGTCAAACCCAGACACACCTATTCCCCTCCTCATTGACAACCAATCTGCCATCACCATCACCTGAAACCCTGAGTTCCATGACTGAATGAAGCACATTGAAGTCCACTACCACTTCCTGCATCAGCAATACGAGTCCAAGGCACTTGAACTTACCTATGTTCCAACTGGAGACCAAGTTGCTGATGTGCTCATGAAAGCTCTTGCTTGGGAGAAGCATCAACGCTTCACTGCCAACATGGGCATGTGCTGTGTGGGCTGAGGGGGCATGTTGGAGGTGCAGCCACAATGGCACACCAACCATGGCAGTGCTGTGAGGCACAGGTGGGACCCTGGCCAGTGGCACCAGACTAATTCATGATACCCTGATTGATTTCCTTTGTCTCACCTCAGTACACTAGAAAATTGCTCTTGCTCAGACCTTACCCTCATTATGGACACTTATAGTACGATACTGCATACCCATAGCACCTCAGTCTTTCTCCCCAAAGACTGAGGTCAGTAAACATTCTTTACACTCACTTTTACATTATATTAACCATGTATCTAGCCATTGTCATTCTCCTACAGGTCAGATACAGAATATCAGTCTTTCTCCCCAAAGACTGAGCCATTGTCATTCTCCTACAGGCTCCGCCAAGGAATAGCTCTCAAAATACTCAACTGGGAGAACATACCAACAACCTTGGGAGACTGGCAGGAAGCAGCATGAAAAGAGGTCATCAGGAGCACCCAGATACTCACTGACTTGGGACCCGCTCCCAACCAACAATGCTTCACCCCAAACCACACTTCATCCCAAGGGCACCTGCCTGGCCCAGTGCCCCAGAAATAATGTCCCAGTCCCATGGACATAGATGCCACATGCATGGGAGGACCACTGATAGATGCAGAAAAGAAGAAGCTCATGGATGAATGAAAATGCTTCTACTGCAAGGAAAAGGGGCATCACGCCGCCCAATGCTTCAAAAAGAAAGGATGACAAAGCCAGCAGGCCCCCTCTCCATGTGCCACAATTGTAAGGACAACGAGTCAAGAAAGCCTGACCATTGTCCCTGATGACAGCACCAGCCAAGTGCCATCGGATGTCATGTCCCAGCTCCACACCATGAGTGCAACAGAATGGTTGGCAGCCTTTGATCGCATTATCCAAGAAGACTTGGATTTTTAAAGCAGCTTGATCTAACAGCCTGGAATCAAGCCTCACATATTTGTACCATGTATGTCTCAAATCAGAATAGTATCAATGTCAATTTTACATTTTCCACCATACATGGGAAGTGTTATGATCTCACCTACAGACTGAGTGGACTGGTTCATTTTCACTACAATACTTCACTTATGACCTGACTCTGGCTTGATGACTGTTAGGGCGTGACATGGGTAACCCCCAGGTGGGATTTCCCAAAACTGCACTCGCACCTGTGAAAACCACACCCGAACGGTTATGGGTGCAGTTAAACCATAAGGACCCACGGTTTTTTTTTTAACTGCAGTTTCATCACGGTTTTTTGTGGGTTGTAACTGTGGCTGGTTGAAGTAAAAAAAAAAGCAATGATATTAAGAAAAAACAATGGCCATAAGGGCACGTGAAACTACAACATAAGTAATTAAAGTAAATGACCCCCTGGCATCCCCAACCACAAGCATGCAATCTGCAAGCATGCAGGTGGGTGTGCATGTGGTGTGTGGTGTGCATGCATCATGCATCATGCAGGCATTGTGCGTGCATTGTGCATGCATTGTGCGGGCGTGTGTGTGTCATGCAGATGTGTGGGCATCATGCAAGTGTTGTGTGGGCATGTGGGCATCATGCGAGCATTGTGTGGGCGTGCAGGCATCATGCAAGCGTTGTGCAGGCATGCGGGCATCGTGTGGGCATCGTGTGGGCATGTGGGCATCATGCGGGTGTCGTGTGGGCATCGTGCAGGCGTGCGGGCATCGTGTGGGCATGCGGGCATTGTGTGGGCATTGTGTGGGCGTGCGGGTGTCATGTGGGTGTGCGGGCATCATGCAGGCATCATGCGGGGGTGCAGGTGTCGTGTGGGCATGCAGGCATTGTGCGGGTGTCATGTAGGCATGCGGGTGTCATGCAGGTGTCCGGGCATTGTGTGGGCATTGTGCAGGCATTGTGTGGGCATGCAGGTGTTGTGTGGGTGTTGTGTGGGCGTGCGGGCATCGTGCAGGCATGCAGGTGGCATGCGGGTGTGTGGGCAGCATGTGGGCATGCAGGCAGCATGTGATCTGCCAGAGGGGGGTGATCAGTGGGCACACAGGCGTGCATGCATGCAATCTGCCAGTGGGTGGCAATCAGCGAGTGGGCATGTGGGCAGCATGCAATCTGCCAGCAGGGGGCGATCAGTGGGTGTGCAGGCATGCAAGCAGCTGACCTGTGGGTGGCCATGTGACAGTAAGCAACGCAACCCCTCCGACCCACAGTTGAAGCGAGAGGGGGGGGGAGAGGTCAAATATATAATTTATTATAAAACACTACTACTGTAATAACTATTTATTCTATTCGTGGAGCGCGCAGGTGATGGGGGTGCGCAGGTGATGGGGGTGCACGGGCAATGGAGGGCGTGGGTGATGGAGGGCACACAAGGCAATGTGGGACATCGTTGTAACCTCGTGTTGGACACAAGGAGGCTGTCATTACCAAAGACTTGTTAGTAGGAACAAAAAGAAAAAGAAAAAAAAACATAGCTTGAGGTGGTGGTTTCAAAAACTTCTTAAAGTTCTTTTTGAGGGGGCGCATTGGCAGCACTGCAGATAGAAACTCCCCTCCATCTCATGTTAGAGCAAGAGGGGGTTGGTGGTTGGAAAATGCTGTGCGTCGTGTTTTTGGGTGGTGGTGATGGTGGTGTGAGAGGAGTTGCTGTGTGACTTGAGGTGGAAATTGACAAGCAGAACTCTGAACTGGTAAAAAAAAAAAAAAAAAGGCACAAAACAAAAACAAAAAACTGTGGCCAACCTGTAAACCGCAGTTAAGGGTGCAGTTTTGCCTTGGGTGGGAAATCTCAAAACTGCACCCGCACCCATGACAAACCATGACCAAAAACCGTGGTGTCACCCACACCTGTGTCATGCCCTAATCTCAAACCAGAGGCACCAGACACCATGGATTGTAAGATCTATCCACTCAATCTGAAGGAGCAAAAGGCTATGGGCCCATTTGTCAAGGAGAATGAAGACCTAGGGCTTATCCATCCCTCTGACTCTAGATATGCCTTCCCTGTGTTCTGGGTCAAGAAAAAGAATGGAGATCTACACCCTGTCATCAACTACCACAAACTAAATACAGTGACCACTCACAATCACTATCCACTCCCCCTCATCCCAGAACTCATTGACAGAGTCAGGGGACATGCACTCTTCACAAAGATGGACATTTGCTGGGTTATAACAACATACGCATCCATGAAGGCGACCAATGGAAGGCAGCCTTCAAAACAAACCTAGGACTGTTTGAACCCATGGTTATGTTCTTTGGACTTACCAACTCCCCAGCGACCTTCCAAACGATGATGAACCAGATCTTCAAGGACCTTCTTGAAGGAGGACATGTCATGGTATACATGGATGACATCCTGGTGCACACACCATTGGATTATGCGCTGCACCACCATATCACCACTCAGGTCCTCAAAGCCCTCCTTTGGCATGACCTCTACCTTCGCCCAGAGAAATGCCAATTTGAGGTAACAGTAGTGGAGTACCTTGGCGTCATCCTGGAAAAGGACTACCTCAGGATGGACCCCATCGAAGTCAAGGCCATAGCAGAATGGCCAGTGCCCAGGAATGTCAGAGATGTCCATGCATTCATAGGATTCTGCCTCTTCTACCACCGCTGGATCCCTAGATTCAGTGAAATTGCATGACCATGAATGAACTTACACACAAGGACACCCCCTGGGAGTGGACTAAAGTGCGCCAGGTGGCCTTTGATGAACTCAAGCACAAGGTAGCCTCTGCGCCAGTCTTGCATCAACCAGACTTCAACAAAACCATTCTTCATAGACACAGATGCCTCCCAACACACCTTGGAGCAGTTCTACAGCAAATGGACACTCAAGGACACCTCCACCCCATTGTGTTCCACTCTAAAACCTTCAATGCCACCCAATGCAACTGGGACATTGCAGATCATGAAGCCTTTGCAGTATTGGATGCTCTATGCACCTGGAGAGCATACCTAGCAGGTAGCAATCATAAGGTTACCATCTGCACAGACCACCACAACCTCCAGTACTTCATGCGTCCACAAAATCTTAACCATCATCAAGCTAGGTGGTCGCCAGAGCTCCAGGAATATGACTATCACCTCATGCACATCCCAGGGAAACAGCACATACCCATCAATTTCCTGTTGTGTCCCCAGGAGACAAAGGAGAACACGACAATGAAAATGTCACCTTGTTCCTGCCAGAGCATATTGGAGTGATGAACCTCACCCCCTTCCCTTCAGAGCTAAATGCACAAAGAGAAGTTCTCCAGCAGTACCACAACCACCCTCTTGCAGGACACCCAGGAGTCAAAAACACACTCACACTCCTGTGGTGACATTATGAAGGAGGGAAGGAACTTGATCAATTCACAAAGGAATATGTGTAGGGATGTGCCAAATGTCAAGAAACTAAAGCATGCACTACACAAACCAAAGCAGCATTGTTTCCACTAGATGTCCCAGCCAAAGAGGGACCATTCCAAAGTATTTCCATGGACCTAATCACAGACCTCCCCCTCTTGTCAGGACACAACACTATTCTCACTATCGTAGATCAAGGATGCTCTAAAGCTGCACAATTCCTCCCCTGCTCAACCACCATCACTGGAGAAGGAGTGGCCACCCTCTATTTCTGTCATATTCTATTGTCACGGTTACAAGGGACCGTGGCTCTAAGTGAGCGCGTCGTTCGGGGTCACGTGATCGTGTGGATGTATCACGTGTTCTTGCCGTGGCTCGCTATGGTCACGGGGATCGGGGTCACGGACTCGCTGTGGTAACGTGACGCTCGTGGCACGCTGTGGTCACGAGGGTATCGAGGTGGGCCGAGATGCCCGAGTACTTCGTTCCGTAGGTGCACCTTAAAGCACCTGTTTGGCAACGTTCCACGTGTTATAGCACACGATGACAAGCTTCGATGTGGCTTACTAAGCCGGAGCGGTGGTAGAGACGAAAAGGGAAGGTCTTGTTGCCACCAGAGTCCCTCGCAAGGCAACTCAAGTTCCTGTCGCACAAGGCAAATGATTGGGTAATCAACTTGTATTGGAGACGAAGTTGAGACTGGGGATTCCAGCTCAACTTCCTACTGTTCTTATAGTACTAAGTCCTAGTCACTATGAGTCGTAAGTAAGAGTCAGTAGTACTCAACAAGAGTCACTACTATGAGTCGCGTATCAGTCAGTATCAGTCACTAGCGAGCGACTCATAGGGAGTCGCTCTGAGTCGCGTACCAAGTCGCGTCGCGTCGCAGTCACAAGGAGTCAGGCATCACATGACATACGGTCATGTGATAGGTAAGGAAGTCAGCGTGTCACATGACATAGGGTCATGTGACAGTACAGGTCACGTGTCAGCTCGCGAAGCGAAAGATAGAGACGTGAAAGCAAGGGCCAGAAACCGTAACACCACCCCCTCTTCTAGGCGGGTGTGCCATCACTCGCCAGTCCAGTCCATAGCTGTACAGTAAGCAATCATAAGATTCGTAAAAGTCCTCACAATGGTTCAAGAAAGGAGTCCCAGTCCAAGTCCTCTCCGTAAATCATCGCCGCGCGCTCCAAGTCCACAATGCTGCCCCCTTCTTCATACCCAAAGTCGAGTTTTTCATGATGCCAGACACGGGGCAGACTGCACCCATGTGTTGGTGTCCGACATGGACGCCACAGCGGTAAGGTTGGCACTTGAATGAGGTGTGGGGCAGTCAAAGCCCCAGTGTCCATGCTGGTCGCAGAAGCCACAGAACCGCCAAGAAGGGCAGTTCTCATACTTGTGGTCGGTGCCATCGACCCTGCATTTGCCGCAGTAGAAACTGACCATCTTGCGGCGTGGCTTTTTCATCCTCCTCGCTCCTGCGACCTTTCTACCTTCTGCTTGCCTTAAGACGACTATGCCTTCGCTGTGCTGGAGGATTGATGTCGCTGGGACGTGCGCTGTCCCTATGTTCGTTACAAACCCCCTGCTGTTCACCAGCATCACTACCTGTAGTAGCGAGGGGGCTCCAGGAGACATCCGGGCCGAAGGAGTATTGTGGGGGTTGCCCAGAGCCTGAGGGCGCATCATAGATCGTCGCCCCTGGGTTACATAGGGCGGCAGCTGCACTGAGGGGGCTGGAGAAGGGGTAGGGCTGGTCAAGTCTATCAGCGTCCTCTCTGGGCTGCGAAGTCGTGTAGGGGCCGGCGACCGGCGGGAGATAAAGGGTCTGCGAGAAGGCCTTGGTAAGTCCCCATGCCTCTCGCTCACTAGTGGTTGCGTAGGCGTCATGCGCCTGAGGCGCGGTGGGATTGCTGGTGGAGCCGTCGCTCGACGATTCGAGCGGCGGCGCCGAGTTGGTGCTGCTACTGGAGTTTCTTCTCTCATTGCTGGGGCCGCGACCATCCGCCCTCCATGGCGATGTTGTAAACGGGGTTCCCTGGCAGGCATTGACAAAAATGAGGTCATCTGGATAGGAAGTTCTGAGATGGCGAGGCCTGGTATGCTGGCAGACGGTGGGGCATCGCTCATTCTCAAGTTCTAATGACAAGGTTTTAGCGGTGGAAGGGGCAGAGGTCCGTGGCACAGAAACAACTGTGCAAGCGTCCGTGCTGGTCCTGGCGGGTCTCGTGCCTGGCTGCTCCAGGCGTGAATGTAATAGCGAGTGGGGAAGTGAGGAAGCGGAAGGCTCTGATGGTGGGAGGTCTGGGTATTCTTCCTTAAGCTTGTACATTCGCTAAGGGAGAAGATGCGTCTCCAGAAATTGTTCTGAGCCTTTTTATCCTCCAGTGTTCGTACCGCAGCAGGCTTCCGTTTGTAGTATTCCTTGATTAACTCTGGTGCGTGCACATCTTCTGCTGGCTCCCAGCTGTCATGCGCCTTGGAATATCCCTTCCAGGACAGAAGGTACTTCATTTCTTCCATCGTCCTACGCGCTTTGAGTTCACAATGCGTTCATTTCATATTCTTCTTCTCCTTCAATTAGTTCCGGCGCTGGCTGTGGGAAGTTCTGTCCATGCTCAGCTGTTTCTTTGTATGGTGTGAGCAATGAAACATGGAAGACGTTGTGAATCTTCCAGTGTCCAGGCAATTCCAATCGGTATACTATAGGCGATATGACGTCAGTGATCCTAAACGGTCCATATCTTTTGGGCGCCAGTTTTGTGATCGGGTGTGATAGGCGCAGGTTGCTTCCTTCAAGCCATACTAGGTCGTTTACGTTATGTTCTTTGAAATGTCTTTGTCCCTTCCTTCTTTCTGAGCGCTGTACGATCAAACGCTGTGCATTCTTGATCGCGGCGGTGGCGTATGCGCGTGTTCGCTCTAGCCACCCCTTTCGTTCTTCAAGCGCTGGTACCTTGGTCTGGTGATCGGTTATTTGTATTGTTGGCGTGTGGCCTATGAGCAACTCATAAGGCGTCCGCCCAGTTGTTTCATTTGTCCAAGTGTTGTGCACAAACTGGGCCAGGGGTAGCAATTGTGCCCAGTCATTTTGCTCAGTATTGCCATAAATCCTGAGGTATTGTTCCACGCGCTGGTTTGCGCGCTCTGATTGCCCATCTGTCTGGGGATGGAATGCCGTACTAATGTTCTGCGTTATCCCCAACAGCGCGCATAGTTCCTTCATTACCGCTGCCGTGAACCTCGGGTCCCGGTCTGAGATAACGCGCTTTGGTACTCCATAGAATGGGAAGACACGTTTGGCATAGAGTTGCGCCACTCCTAGTGCATCAATAGTCTTTGAACAGGGCAGGAAGATTGCCGCTTTTGAACATCCATGATCGACGATCGTGAGAATAGCATCGTGCCCTTCCGAAATGGGGAGATCCGTGATTAAGTCCCAGCTGATGGTGTGAAATGGGACCGCATTCTGCTCGGTCCCTATGGGCATGATGGGTGGTCGTGGTCGTACAGTGTTTGGTTTGGTAGACTGGCATGTCGCGCATCCTTTAACGTAGGCAACCACAAACTGCTTCATTGTTGGCCACCAAAAGTCTCGTGCGACTGCCCTGAGTGTATTTGCAATTCCTGGGTGTCCTGCCGCCTCGTGGTCATGATGCAACTTTAAGATTTGTTGCAGAAGTTCCTTCCTTTCTGGGACGACAAGGCGCGCATGGTGGTACCACCTGTTCCTGGCCTCGTCCAGTACGTATCCCTTCTTTAGTGTCTGCATTAGCTCTGTTTCTTCTTTCTGCGCAGCTAGGACCTCTTGTTCTAGGTCAATGATTTCTGTGGCGTGTGCGAATAGCTTCTCTGGTAGGACTGTTACGTCCGTATTGTCATCTGCGCCTTCGTCGTAGTCTGGATTCCTTGACAGGTGATCCGCATGGTTGTTCTTTCCTGGTTTGTGCACCAGGACAAAGTCGTAGTCTGCCATGTCCCCTAGGTATCTGGCCACCCTTCTGTTAATGCGTTGAGGGTGCCGGTAGTATTGCAGGTTGGCGTGATCAGTGTATACTGTGATTTTGAATGGTGTGGATAGGAGGATGTGTCGCCATCCCCTCAGCCCTCGCACTACTGCCAGTAGTTCCCTGTCATGGACATCATAGTTCCGTTCCGCAGGGGTAAATGAATGGGATAGATTTCCCACCGGCCGTAGGCGGCCGCGTTCATCTCTTTGCGCTAGTATCGCGCCTGTGGCATATTGGGACGCGTCCACTTCCAGGAAGAATGGGCGCTCATAATCAGGTCTTTGAAGGACTGGATTGCTGGTCACAGCATAAATTAATTTGTCCATCGCCTCTGTGCATTCGTCTGTCCACGCAAAGGGGATTCCTTCTTCAGTAGTCCGTTTATTGGTCGTGTGATGTGTGCGTAGCCCGGGATGAAGGCGCGGTGATAGCCGAAGACCCCAAGTGTGGATCGTACCTGTCTCACTGACGTTAGCTTCCGCGGCCACGCGGCCAGTCCATCTTGCTTCGTGGGATCAATCTTGATCGTGCCGTGCTCCACCACGATGCCGAGATAGTTAATTGTCGCTTTTTCAAATTGGCACTTTGACAGTTTAAGGAATAGCGATTCCTTTTCCAGTAGTTCCAGTACTGCGTGTACTACTTCTCTGTGTAGCTTCAGATCATTTGGCGTTGCAATGAGTATGTCATCCATATAGACGAATAGAAGTCCAGGGTATCGTCTTTTCAAGGGGGCAAATATGCGGTCCATAAGTCTTTGGAAGGTGGCTGGCGAATTCGTAAGGCCAAAGAACATGACATTGGGAAGATAGAGGCCAAAGGGGGTTTTGAATGCTGCCTTCCATCTATCTTCTGGTTTGATTCGCACGTTGTGATAGCCCCACCGGATATCTAGGGCAGTGAAGAGTTCCTTCCCTTCCAGTTCTTCAAGGATCTGTTCAATTCGTGGTATGGGATAGACATCCGCACTGTCCACTTGTTAACTTCGCGATAATCTTGTAGCGGGCGCAAGCCACCATCCTTTTTGTGCGTAAAGAACCAAGGGGTCGACCATGGTGATTCCCCTTCTTCGATGTAGCCCAGGTCCTTGTTTATGTCCAAGAACTCTCGCGTCGCTTCCTTTTCTATCCTTGACAGGGGATAGATTTTGCAATTGATAGTAGCTGGTGCATCTGGCTTTAGTTTGATCTCGTGGTCCTCAGGCCGCGATGGTGGGAAGCGCTTTGCTGCCTCTTCTGAGAACACCATTTTGTGTTGTTGGTACTCTGCTGGAAGTGCCGGGGCATCTTCCTTCTTCTTGTGTTTCTGAGCTTGTATGGCCCATTCCTGCGCAAAGTTCGTGCGCGCTATTGTTGCGGCTTCCGTGCCTCTCTCTCGGTCGCGCCAGAGTTTCCACGCGAATGGCACTGTTTCGAATTTGACTTGTCCTTCTACTGTTCCTGCTTCCCAGTTGATGTCTGGGTTAAATGCGCGAAGCCAGGGGTAGCCAAGAAGGATCCTGTCATTGCCTAAGTTCGTCACATAGAACTTTTGCAGTTTCTGTTTCTTGTTCTGCCTGATCCTTAGAATACAGGCTTCGTCGATCATTCCTCTTTTGTTGTCCGTGCCATCAACATTGATGACCTGTCGTGGGACCTTCAGCTTTTTGTGGGAAGCCCCATCGGACCGCGGTTCGATAGTCGATAAAGTTTTCAGTTGCGCCACTGTCGATCAGTGCACGCGCTTCAGCCATTCGGAGTGGAGTGCTTTGAAACGTAATTGGTATATTCAAGGCGTTCTTGGTACTGATATACACGGAGTCCACTCGTATTGCTAAGGCTCTAATCATGGCTGTGTGATTCGAGCCTTCTAAAAATCCTGGTCGTCGACGATCATGCGGTCCAAGAGCTGAGATTTGTCTTCTTTTGACATGTTGGTGAGGGTCTGGAAAACAGTTTCGATAGCTCCATCTTCTTCTTTGTCCACTTCGGTTACGCGTGCCGTCGTCTGGCTGCGTTGGACACTCGGTCCTGGGTTGTTAGTTCGTGGCCTGTTCCTCTTCTTAGGACAGTTGTTAGACATGTGGCCTTGGGCTTTGCAGAAGAAGCATCGCCCTTCGGCGCGCAGTTTCTTGCGCTCTTCATCATTCAGTGATGTCATCTGTGCCGCGTCCACGTCCATTGCATTTGGATCGCGGCGGCGTTGCTGGTTTCGGTTTTGACTTCCTAGCGCCTGTCTGAATCGCTGTTTGAAGTCCCTGACGGGGTTATTGTAGGGTGCACCATAGTTGGCGCCATAGGTTGCACGCGTTTCCACAAACGCGGCATGCTGCCTATGCGCTGCGCGAATCCAGTCGTCGAAAGTTACTGGATGGGGGAATGTTCGTTCTATGATGGCGCGTCCAAGGCCTGGTCTCAGGCCTTTCTTGAATATGTAGATGGTGCCCTGGGAGTCGCGTTCCCACCGGCAGAGAGTATAAGGTGTTCAAATCCAGCGATGTAGCTGTCGAGGTCATCCCCAACCATTTTAGGTTGAGTAGCTGTGATACTGCGTCTTCTCTCTTTGTCGTGTCAGTATAGGCACTGAGGAACATCCTTTGAAGTTTTCCCAGATGTCTTCATTGTCCGGATCAGCACCGGCAGTTATTTGGTCATGGAGCTCCTGCGCGCGCGCAGTCACCCAGTCGTTGACCCTTGGTCCTTTCATATAGGACAGGCACATGAGGACCCTATTGTAAGGCACCCTCATGACTTCGTGGTTTCTGTTGATCATGTTGTACAGGGAGAATTCCTGTATAAAGACGTGCTTTTGCTTCGCGACCCGTCGAACATATTTGGTGGGCTTCCATGCAGCCCTTTTCCATTGTTTTGTGGTGCCGGTGCCGCAGCAGCGGCCACTGCAGGTGCGGGTGCGGGGGCAGGTGCTCCAGGAGGACCTCCTCCTGGTGCTCCCCCGCCGGGTGGTCCTCCACCTCCACCACCTCCTCCAGCTGGTTGTCCTCCTCCTGGGTATGCTGGTGGTCCACCGCCACCTCCACCGCTTCCGCCGGCCTGTTGGACTGAGGTCGACTGTGTCGCAGGTTGAGTGAGGGTGGTAGAAATTGTGGCACTACCAATGTGGAGAGGTGTAGTGAGGGGGTGTGCAAGGGGAGTAGTCATAGCGGTTTGGATGCTAGTCATGCTGCTAGATGGGAACAGCTGTGGTTCGTTCGCTTTAATCAGGAAGTCTGGCAGCTCCTGTTCTGGTCCTAGGTCCTCTCGAATATTAGAGGTGCTCGGCTCGAGCGATAGTTCTGTCTGAATGTTTGCTGCAAGATTGACTGTGCTGAAGTCAAAGTCAATGCCGGCACGTCCTGAGCCTCTGCTGCTTTCAGGAGATTCTGTGGTAGGCGTTCGTTCTTCGTCGGTTATTGGATCAGTGGTAAGCCTCTCCTCAACTGGGGAGATCCTGGCACGTGAAAAGCTAGTTTCCCTGAGGAGTGTCGACAGGGGGAGTCCTAGTCCGTATAGTCTTCGTTCTTCTTCACTGATTTTCCAATCGTGTCTGGTAGAATATCCTCCACTTGGTTGTGACCAGTAGATATTGTACCACTCGTTGTTGATAAGTTCCACAGCAAATTCTGCTTGTCTGTATTCCACAAAGTACGCGTTGTGCGTGTGCGCACTAAATTCCTTCCACTGTGCAGTTCCTTTAACACCTGCTGGAAGATCGTCTGTTTGTCTCTGGGGCGTTATCAAGAAAGCCCTCCCGTCTTCGGGAAATGTCAATTGTAGTGATGCCGTCGTGGATACACTTCTATATTTGTCCGCGGACAAGTTCTAGTTGGGGAGTCTCAACTTATGTCACGGTTACAAGGGACCGTGGCTCTAAGTGAGCGCGTCGTTCGGGGTCACGTGATCGTGTGGATGTATCACGTGTTCTTGCCGTGGCTCGCTATGGTCACGGGGATCGGGGTCACGGACTCGCTGTGGTAACGTGACGCTCGTGGCACGCTGTGGTCACGAGGGTATCGAGGTGGGCCGAGATGCCCGAGTACTTGGTTCCGGTAGGTGCACTTTAAAGCACCTGTTTGGCAACGTTCCACGTGTTATAGCACACGATGACAAGCTTCGATGTGGCTTACTAAGCCGGAGCGGTGGTAGAGACGAAAAGAGAAGGTTGTTGCCACCAAGGTCTGATTGGGTAATCAACTTGTATTGGAGACGAAGTTGAGACTGGGGATTCCAGCTCAACTTCCTACTGTTCTTATAGTACTAAGTCCTAGTCACTATGAGTCGTAAGTAAGAGTCAGTAGTACTCAACAAGAGTCACTACTATGAGTCGCGTATCAGTCAGTATCAGTCACTAGCGAGCGACTCATAGGGAGTCGCTCTGAGTCGCGTACCAAGTCGCGTCGCGTCGCAGTCACAAGGAGTCAGGCATCTCATGACATACGGTCATGTGATAAGTAAGGAAGTCAGCGTGTCACATGACATAGGGTCATGTGACAGTACAGGTCACGTGTCAGCTCGCGAAGCGAAAGATAGAGACCTGAAAGCAAGGGCCAGAAACCGTAACACCGGCAGCTCTCAGAAATCAGACGCTGAGGTCACCCATCTTGTCAATGACGTAATGCTTCATCCTGACTTTCGTTTGGCGGACCTCAAGAAGTTTGATGCTCAACAAGAGAACTGGAAGGCAGACACCGCAGATGGATAGTCACCCCACCTACGGTCATTCCAGGAGGCCAGCATTGATATCGAGGTTCCATCAGGGAGCAAGCACATTCCGTCACGAACTTTCTCCATACCTGGCCTCCACTACCGTAAAATAACAACTATGATAAAGGAGGCTTACGAAAGCCCATTGGCCCTGAAATTCCATTACACGCCATTCAAATTATATCGTAGGTGTCCTGCCAATGGGTCTGAGGCCAAGAAGGACGAACGGGTGTACTCTGAAATGTACAACACGGACGCTCTGGTTGACGAACATGACAAAGTCCAACGCGCACCAACAAATGACCTAAATTGCAAGCGTGAGAAGGTTGTTGCAGCTCTCATGTTTTGGTCAGACGCAACTCATCTCATGTTGTTCGGCACGGCGAAGATGTGGCCAATCTACTTGCATTTCGGCGAGCTTTCCAAATATATTCGTGCTCAACCCAACTCTGGAGCAACAACACACCTTGCCTATATCCCACCCTTTCCCGATTCGCTGCAAGATCAGATAGGTGCCTTTCATGAAAAGTGGGGCACCCAGAAGAAGGAAATCATCACCCATTGTCGCCGAGAGCTCATGCAAGCTGTATGGAGGCTCTTACTTGATGACAATTTTCTTCATGCATACACGTATGGAGTTGTTATCTGCTGTGCTGATGGGGTTGAGCGACGAGTTTATCCTCGCATTCTCACATACTCAGCTGACTATCCTGAAAAGTACGTGATTTTGGTCACCAATTTGTCGTATTCTGATCCATGGCCATTTCCGCAGAATATTGCTTGCTACTATCCGAGATCAGGGGCTCTGTCCTTGTCCACGTTGCCTCGTCTCTAAGTCAAAGACAGACAAGGTCGGCTTGGTTGCAGACATGAAGACACGGGTTGAAAGAGCTCGCAAATATCTCACGCACGCAGTCAATGAGGCACGGGAGGCTATCTACACCCTCGGAATACCGATTGGGGGAGTCACTGTTGAAAGGTTGCTCAAGCCAACATCGTCGGTTCCAACCAAGGTCAGTAGCTGATTAAATCGTAATTAAGCCATCTTCATTATTAAATCTTCTGTCTGAGTCTAGAATGCATTTATTGAACGTCTGGGACCTAACTTCAATCTCTCTCAGATGCTTGTTGTCAATTTCATGCATGAGTTTGAGCTGGGAGTCTGGAAGACCCTTTTCACTCATTTGATTAGGATTCTCTATGCAGCAGCTCCAGGCGGCAGACTCGTTGCAGAATTAGATGAAAGGTAAGTTGACATCAACTTGACGATTCTCTTACATACGTTCCAAATGCTCATATTTTGCAGGTTTCGACGCATACCTCAGTGGGGTCAAACCATAAGAAGATTCACTAACAACGTGTCCGAGATGAAGAAGTTAGCGGCTCGAGATTATGAGGATCTGTTACAGGTAAACTACACATTACGCCTATAGTGTGCGTGCGCAGGCCTTACACCGAACTTGTAGTGTTGTATACCAGCGTTTGAGGGTCTCCTTGAGGAACCTCACAATAAACGGCTCATGAAATTGCTCTATCGAACAGCAGAGTGGCATGGTCTCGCAAAACTCCGAATCCATACAGACTTGACCCTTGATCACTTGGAAGAGTTGACAAAGGAGTTTGGCCTGTTGATGAGGCAGTTCCGGGATCAGAGTTGTTCTCAGTTCCAGACGGTGGAGCTTCCTCAAGAGGTTGAAGCACGTAAGCGTCAACAACAGCGTGCACAGGCAAAACAGTTGCCTACCTCAACTGGAGCTGGAGCCAGTTCCGAGCTGACAGCACCATCATCACTGGCAAGCAATACCAGCATACCTGCATCAACTGCCCAACCTGGGCCTACACCCTCCACAGCCAATGCAAACGCCATGGCATCAAATGTCTCACCCACTCCTGCTGTGCCTTCCTCAACATCGACCTCTCGCAAACTGAAAACACTGAACATCTCCACGTACAAATTCCATTCTCTTGGTGATTATGTGCGGATGATTCGCTTGTTTGGTGGCACTGATTCATTTTCTACACAACTGGTGAGATTCTTCTACCCTGGATACTATATTCAGAGAGACAGACTTTTGGTACCACTTAGGGTGAACTGGCGCATCGCCTAGTCAAGCGTCTCTATGGAAGAACCAACAAATGCAATGCAACAATGCAGATCGGCAAGCGTGTTCGGCGCCTAGAACGGGCCCAGCTTGCTGCTGCACGCCAGAAACTGAAGGAAAGATCAAAATCTAATGAGATTGACGACAACAAGGGCCTGGGAAAGGATTTAGATGTACGATACCAGATTTCGCATTTAAAAAAAGATCCCATTGACATCTGGTCATACACCCGGAAGAACCAGGACGACCCTGCATTTAAGGTAGACTTTTGTCTGTAATGGATACCCGAATTAGTTGCTCACAGATATGAAACAGGGTTTTATGCGTAAACTGAAGGATCACATACTTGGACGCCTATTGAAACGAGAATTTGATGGGGATACTTATGGCGAGCTTACAAACCAGGACAGGGATACTGTCAGAATATTGGGTGAACGCCTGTATCGCCACAAGACCTTTCGGGTTAACTATACGACATATGATATTCAGCGTGACGGAGACACGATAAATCCACAGACTTACCCTGATATCATGGTGAAATCCCCAGAAATGGGCGCTGGAGCGCAGCCCTACTGGTACGCACGTGTTATTGGAATCTTTCATGCGATGGTGTCTTCCTCTCATACCAGTGTTGAGGAAACATCTTTTCGCCACATGGATTTTCTGTGGGTGCGGTGGTTTGGGGTAGAGCCTGGTCGATATCGCCATGGTTTTCAATATGCCCGTCTGCCAAAATTTGGATTTGTTGAGTCAACGGATGACTATGCATTCACCTTTTTGGATCCAGCTCTGGTCATTCGAGGTGCCCACATGATTCCTGCATTTTCAGAAGGGCATACCTCAGCATTACTACCAGCCACAAAGTCTTTGGCCCGAGTTTTTAACCCGGAGGATGAAGATGACTGGGTAAACTTCTACGTCAATATGTAAGTCTCATAACAAGACCACATGGCAGAATCTCACCTTCACTTCCTCTCTGTGGATAGATTTGTAGACCGTGATATGCTTATGCGCCATTTCGGCCATGGCATTGGGCATTTGGAGTATGGGCACATGCACGAGACTGAGCTGGAGACTGGAGGTGATGACAAGGAGGAAACTGAGCAAGAAATTGAAGATCAGAATGGAGATGAGGATGGAGATGAGCTGATGGACTTGGATGGCAACGATGACAATGAGGAAGATCAGGAGGCAACAGATGAAGGCAGTGACGGTGAAGATGACAGTGATAATTTAGATGAGAGTGGATATGCCAGCTTCTAATCGAAGCTAATCTTATCACAATGTTTCCAAGTCTAGAACCTGATTCGTAGGGTATTTCAACGGGTATCACCGCGGTGTTACAGTCATGGGTGTGATGGTTATGGTTACGGTGTTGGACTCCGAGTCTGCTGCACCGTGACATACCGTCAACCCTTACCCGCGGTCTGCGGTGTTCCACGGTTTTGCTGATATTTCGGTCGGCACATCACGGGCCAGTGATCTGGATGTGTATTTGCAGATTTCGGTCGAAAACTTGAAAGACCCCCTGAAATGGTGGATCAACAATCGCCGTGTATATCCTGTCCTTTCACGTGTGGCGTTGGACTACTAGTAAGCGTTCCTGGTAGGTCTCTTTTCGTGTCGTGGCTAAGATTACATGTAGCAACATCCACAGCAGTGGAACGCGTGTTTTCCCAGCAAACACGGTTAATGAACTCGCCAGCTCGGGCGGCGCACGCTGAGTCCCACGCACGCTGCCGCGTTCGTCGCTGTCACGACCAGCAGCACCGGCAGCACCACCTGCAGCAGCCACAGCAGCGACACCACGGCAGCAGTACTGGTGGCACCGGCGGCAAGCCCCACACACGCCGCCACGTTCGCCGCTGTCACGGCCAAACCACGCATCGCTCTCGTATACCTTCCCCCACGCACGCCGCCGCGTTCGCCACTGTCACGGCCAAACCATGCCTCACTCTCGTATACCTTCCGCCGCCCCGGCAGTTGACAGGAGCCGTCCACCGATGATAATCCTTCCCCCACCCCCCGGGCATCTCCTCCACCGAACAGCCTGCCTCCACCTCAGTTCATACCCGAAAGAAGGGTTCCCACCTCATCTACTTCATCACACGATATCGCCCCTGGACGCCCTATATCCTCTCCTCCGCCAGAACTTGTTCAGCGTGCCACGACTCCAACGTTTGAGTCAGTCCGAGGTGGTTCCAGCCTCCCTACAACCGCTCAAGGCCTCACCTCACGGCCGTCCACCAATAGTTTCAGGTCGGCAAACAACACAGCGGCACCTCCAACAATACACATACTCGGCAAGCCCCACGCACGCTGCTGTGTTCACCGCCGTCACGGCCAGCACCGGCGGCACCAGCTGCAGCAGCCACGGCAGCGACACCACAGCACCGGCGGCAAGCCCCACGCACGCCGCCGCGTTCGCCGCCGTCACGGCCAGCACCAGCGGCAGCAACAGCAACACCGGCACCAGCGGCACCAGCGGGGAGCCCCACACACACCACCATGTTCGCCGCCGTCATGGCCTGCTAGCAGCACCGGCGGCGGCACCAGCTGCAGCAACAGCAGCAGCACCACACGCATGCCACCGCGTTCGCCGCTATCACGGCCAGCAACAGCGGCAGCAGAGCCATCATCAGTGGCACCAGGGGCGGCACCAGCTGCAGCAACAGCAGCGGCACCACGGTAGCAGTACCGCACCGGCACCGGCGCTGGCAGCAACAGCGGGCGCAGTGGCAATGGCGGCAGCGGCCACAGCAGCGGCGGCGGCAACGACAACAGCAGCAACTGCGTCACCAGTAGCAGCAGCAGCTGGAGCAACGGGCGCGGCAGCGGCAGCGGCACATGTGAGGGCAGGCGAGCGTGGTCGCCCCCTCCCTTTTTTTGATCTACACATTTAAATTTGTACTAACTCCATCTTCCCCTTAGGACAGCGGCAGCGGCAACAGCACCAGCAGCGGCGGCGGCGGCGGCGGCAGCAGGCCAGCAGCAGCGATGGCGGGACTCAGCGCGCAGTATCCTAGTAGGGCGCTTTTGTAGTAGTTCGACTCAAAAATATTATAGTTATCAATGGTACTGCGGTGTCACAATGACACCGCGGTGATTTTACACGGTTTTGTACCGAAATACCCTACGGCTGGGTAGAGTGCTGTATGATCTCACCCCGGCCCAAAAAATGAATTTGTGAATGCTAAACACAGCTTTTTGTATCGTACTTTTTTACAACACGCTAAGGACTTTATAAGTTTACAAGTCCCCTCTAACTTAGAAAGTACTTGCAGTTTTCAATTGCCTAAGACATCTACTCACTGACAAGCATGAAATTGTTTTGAGCTAGCATTGAACTCACACCAGCTAACAAGTGAATAGCATTCTCGCACAAGTCTCACAAATACTAAATATGACAGGACATTAACGCGTGAATTGGCTCTGAGCTGATGTAGAACTCATACCGTGTGACAAGCACATTATATTCTCACACCGAACGTGCAAGTCGGATATGATCTGATGCATGACTCACAATGGCTCACAATGCCGCATGAGTCTT
This sequence comes from Lactifluus subvellereus, assembly GCA_022496195.1. NCBI lineage: Eukaryota > Fungi > Basidiomycota > Agaricomycetes > Russulales > Russulaceae > Lactifluus > Lactifluus subvellereus. The sequence continues at coordinate 94,765 of WTXC01000089.1, read as the reverse complement.
TGTAAGATTACATCAAACACGTGGGAACTAGGAGGCCTCATTTGACTTTCCCATTTAGTGATGTGACCTCACAACACGTTCACAAGTGATAAATGCCTAAGACATCTACTCACAGACAAGCATGAGATTGTTTTGAGCTAGCATTGAACTCACACTGGCTAACAAGTGAATTGCATTCTCATACTAAGCTCACAAATATTAAATATGACAGGACAATAACTGACGGGAAAGTGGGAATTGGTTCTGAGCTGATGCAGAACTCACAAGTACATTACATTCTTACACTGAACTCGCAAGTTGGATATAATCTGATGCATAATTTACCTCAGGGCACAATGGATCACGACGCCATGTGAGTCTCTGTAAGACTAGCCAGACGCATGAGCACTGGGAGGCCTCGTGAGACTTCGCAAACTTTGACTTTTTAGTGATGTCACACTCTTGATCAAACCGATAGCGTTGGCGTGATGTCTGACCCAGGGTCATGACAAGACTGAGAAAGACTGAGCTGAGCTCGAACGCCAGCTTGGGAACTTATCGGATGCGGCCTTCTCATGGAATGAGAAGGCCACATACGATAAGCTTGCCCTTCTCACCTGATTGGTGTCATACCATATATATTCTCCATAACTTATGGAGAATATGTATGGTATAACACCAATCAGGTTTGAATATGGTCCCTCTCTATTATAGAGAATATGTATGGTATGGTAGACGAGCGCTTGTTCTTTCCGACGAAGGACACCCCTTGGCTGTTCTGTTCTCGGGATGAACAGGGGGAGTAAGGTCAGCGTGTCCGTTGCCCCCATAAATCGCACGTTTCTTACCCTCTGCCCTCAAAATCGCTAACCTCAGCGATGCCGCAATCCAACAACTTTGGAACCTCGGTGGGCCACCAAGACCATCGCCTCCTCACCCTCTGCCCCGCTCGTGTGCACAACGCCACCACTTGTCTCGCATATCTCTTTGATTACCTTGCTGTGCCTTCTCATGCGCCGCTTAGACCTTTGCGTCTCGGTCAGCTGCACGCCTCTAAGTCATGTTCTCTTGTTCTCATTTTGGTATGTTTCCTTTCATCCTTCCATCGCGCCCTGTGTACAGGTTGCTGCAGTGTCCCATGATGATCTACTGACGGCGCACTCCAATCTTTATTTTTGTGATACGTACTACGCCTGGTTTCTCGGTCCTGAGCTCTCGTCTCGGTCTTTCTGTGCAACTCTACTTTTCTGCGCGGGCATCGTGCCCTCTTGTGTCCCTCTCACGTCTCGGTTTTTCCCTTCTATCTCACTTCCGATTTGCGTTTCTTCTCTGTCCGTTCTCTTCGTGTCTCCGCTAAATTCATAGCTTTACTTTGGATACCGTACTCTACGCTTCTGGACCACGCACACCTGTGCTCGCTCACATGTAATTAAGCCCTTAGATTGTAGAATAGAAGGGCAAACAGGAAGCGCTTTAGAGCCTCTGCGAACCCACTTCCCTCCACCAAAAATCCGTGCGATCTCCCCGAGTGCCTCAAGCTCCCGCGAGATCGCCCTCACAACCAACTGCACCATCGCGCCTCTGTCTTCCCTTTTATACACTCTCTGGACTCACCAGCGCGTTCTGCAGCGTGCACAAGGGAATGATCATGTCACATCGCCCAGCCACACGGAGAACCACACAGCACCCGTACTAGAGTACGGTCTGCGATTCCACCCATCTTCCTTGCAGAGAGGATAGGCTAGGGTATGATTTGTGACTTGTGAGTGAGGGACAAGCGTTCAAACTTCAAAGCCGACGGAAGAAGCAGGGACCACGTACAACTCCGGGTAGCCATAGTCCCTATGCCTGATTCTCAGTTGCCTTCACACAGTACGAGAAGTTGGCCTGTGCCGCAGAAAACACTGGCATCCGGGCCCGGGGGTACAGCTCGATGTTCGACGCGGCCACGTGGCACTTGGTTCAGACTGAAGCGCTAGCCGAACTTCATTCACGTGACTCTCACTTACAAAGCTTGGTCCCAGCTTGTGGTGCTTACCGAGTCACTGGCGCAGATCTCGACGTGTTCGCCGTAGAATGGTTACAGTACTGGAAGGGAACCTGTTTGAGGTCAGCCCTATCGGCTGAGTGGACTGCTGCAGGTGGAGAGACCCCCCAAGAATCACCAGCTAAGTCGTCAACAAAACTTAGAGTTACAGTACACTCGTAAAAATAGGGCCGCCGCGCGTGCTGACCGGAATCGGAGTCGCCCAGACGCCACCCACATTCCCCTAATCCAAGCCATGCCTAAGAGTACCGCATATATCCTCTACGACATCCCTGGAACGGCGAGCAAGCACCGGTCATGGTCACTAATGTATTGAAAATCAGATGTGTGACTGTTAATGCCTAGACGTCCAATCCGATGCACTTCCCGAGACGATACGTAGAATCGTACTTAACTATAAGGGAATACCACACAAGATAGAATGGGTTGAGTTCCCCGACATCGCCCCAGTCGCTAAACGCATCGGTGCGCCGCACACCGCCTTGCAGCGCAGTGGCGAGCCGTTATACACAGTCCCCATCCTACGCGACCCAACTACGAACCAGAGCCTAGCCGGATCGCTTCAGATCGCCCTCAGCCTAGAGCACATTCACCCGCACGCGCCGAAGCTCTTCCCGCCCGGCATGGAGGAGACGATCACCGAGTTTGACAACAAATTCGTGCGCGCGGTCGGCGCAGCGTTGGCGCCACTACTTCTCAGTCGCAGTTGGGCACAACTGTACGAGGGGAGCAAGGACTACTTCCGTACCACGCGTGAGCGTATGTTCGGAGGGCCTCTCGAACAGTTCTCCGCGCCCGGTGCCGCCACCACCGCCCGCTGGGCCGCGGTGCGCGAAGCGTTGGAACCGTTCGCGAGGGACGCAGATGCGCGCGGTGTGTCAGATACTTTCCTCATGGGCGAGCGAGAGACGTACGCTGATATCGTCGCGGCGGGTTGGCTTGGCTGGGCACGTCAAGTCTGGGGTGCGGATACCCAGGAGTGGGCTGAGTTGGAGGCATGGCATGGTGGCCGGTGGGGGCGGCTCACACGTGCGTTCAAGGAGTGGGAGTACGCGGATACTCCGTCTGGACGAGTACACTCATTGCGTCAACTTTCTGAACCAATTTCTGCCCGAGGGCAAAAAGATGGTATACCACGCGTGGGACATGTCTCGCGCATACAAGGAGCACGTTCACGTCACCCCTCCTGCCTTATTTTCCCACTAACTCCGGTACGTGACAGGAAGACCCAAGACGTGATTAGCTATCTGGAAGACTTGGCAGAGGAGTCCATCCAGATAACCGGTTTCTTCCACTCTGGCCCTGAGCCATATTCTCACTTCCTATATAACCGAGAAAGGTGAACAGCCCCCTTTCGCTTGCTTTATGGATACGTCATGTCCTGACGGGACACTAGCCCTGTCTGACGTAGCAAGATGCTTTTCCAGAACGGGATATGCAGGACCAATTGCGTGGATTGCCTCGACCGCACGAACGCTGCGCAGTTCGTGTTTGGCAAGCGCGCCCTGGGGCACCAGCTATATGCGCTTGGAGTCGTGGACAATCCGAATCTAGCATTCGACTCGGACGCGGTTAACATGCTCACGGAGATGTATCATGACCATGGCAACAGTATGTTCACCTTACTCACTGCGTCTTGAGCCGCAACTGAGGTCTGCTTGTAAGCCTTGGCCATGCAATATACAGGTAGTGCGCTTGTCAATCGGGTCGAGACATATCGGCGCATGCCACATTGGAACAGTCATTCCCGAGACATCATTGAAAATTTTAGGCGATTCTACACCAACTCTTTGCTAGGCGAGAAGATTTCACTTGATCTGCTTTCCTTTTTTTTTTTTAACGATAATCTGCCAGATGCGGACAAGCAAGCCGCCATTGATCTTTTCCTCGGCATCCAGTTCGACACGACTTCGATGGGCCCGAAGCGCTCGGGTTACCACCAATGGTTCCGAGACGAGCACCTCAACTCACCTTACATGCTCGAGTCGTGCCAAGACGGCATCAACGACTCTGTCGAACGTTCCGGCGACTTTTGGATGGGCTACTATCGCCCATTGTTGTTCACCTCGCTCGGGAAGCACTTTGCTTACTCGATGAACAGCACGCTGAAACTGCCTGGGTAAGTGCCATATATCATACCGAACAGTTTTATCGCGCAGAGCACCTCTCTGACTTGGGCTTGCTTGGGCACAGGAAAACGTTCAAGGACATCAACCAGAGTCCGTTCTACCCCAACGACAAAGTCTTGCGGAGTCGCCCACGGTTCGTCCGATGATTTTCTCTGGGACCACTCTCATCTCTTACACGACACTGTCCCTTCTCTTGCAGGCTAATCGACGGCGTCCGGAAATGGATGGGCTCGCCGACCCCCCCTGTGCGTAAGGACCGCCAAGCTATCGCGGGGTCTGGCGCCCCAGACGTCCCACGCGAGACGGAGCGTCACGACCCTACCGATACTCGTGTCATGGCGACGCGGCATCTCGCCCCGTTCGTTTCTGAGGAGGAAGAAGGGGAATACCAAAGGTAGCGTCTCATTCTTCTCTATCTAGGCTCGTGTGGGCAATCTTTGTTATGCTCACCTAGAGACCGGCGTTTTTTTTCAGATACATCGACCAGACTCAAGGTCTCATGGACGGCGACGAGTCGGGGCCGGGCCCTGGCGATCTGGACGTGTACGAAAAGGTGGTCAATTTTGTCTCCGGGAACGTCGAGCCGACGAGCTACCTGGACGACATCTCGCTCGCGTACGTTCAGATTCCGCTTCTCGCGATGGAGGATGAGTAAGGTACTGTATGTCCCTCCATGACACAGGACTAAGATAAAACGTATACATAATCACTATACTGTACATCCCTAGTGGTCCCCATCAAATAGCAACGCATCCATCTGTACATCTATTATGATTTGGCACCCCTCGAGGGCTGTGTGCACGCACTGCCACGGGAGGCGACGAGGCGACTCGGACTTGTTCTCGCAAATTGCCAGAAAGCAAGCACCCACGCCATGAATTCTTCCATTGCATCTGGCCAAACGAAGGGTGAAGATGTCCATGTTAGGACGAGATTTTCAAACACCGAACCTATGACTAAGCTTTCTCTACGATGATGAGATGTTTCTCAAAAGCTGCTGCTTCGCTTCTCCTCTTCTCACCACCACACCATGGCCATGTCCCAGACCGTCCGCATGTTCGTACTCTGCGTAGACTCCAATCTGAACCCTCACGGCGAGCCATTCGAGTTGCCAATGCCTTCTGAATCCTCCGTGTCGGTCCTGATTCGGGAAGCCAGGAGTCTAACACCTACGTTACTTGGTAATCACGACGTCACCAACTTGAAGGTTTGGAAACTCAAGCAGCCAGTCAATTTCAACGCGACATATTTGACGGACGTATACAGGATCTTGCAAGATGCAGTCACCTTTGAGGACAACCATCACGTCCAACGGCTCGCCGCGTGGGATAACATAGCACAGCACTTTGTAGGAAGTGGCACCACACTTCAGGCATTTATACAGTTCCCAGCCTCTGATGGTATGTCACTTCTACTGGCGTCGCTTCGGCTCAGTCTGTCTGAAGTCTTTGACCCTTGTCTTGGTAGCAAAGAATGAAGTTGTTGGTGGCCGAGTCGACTCCAATCTAGTCAGACAATACGAATCTATATTCATCACGTTGGAGAACTTCAAAGTCTGGACCAACCCCGATGTTCACAGTAATGGAATACAGGAGACAGTTTGGATCCCGCCATTTGTTGAGGAATACGAACGTATGTTAGGCACGAAGCGAAGGGTGCCTATTAACGTTCGTCGTCTGCTTATCCTATCTAGCTTTCTGATTTTCTGATGAATGAGCAAAGTTGCTCTCCTCCGCATCGCCTATCCCTGAGTACTGGGATGCCCCTGGTTCTGAGGTCCAAGACACTGACATCAACATGATGACTGAGGACGAGCTGCTCCATTTGGCGTTCATCGCATCCATTGAACCGTCAAAATGGTGGTTACGAAAGGGTCGCCCTCGTACCTTCAAGCAAGCGGATGCAGCCTGGCTCTTATTCTACGCAATTGCGTCACCCTATGGGCCAGACGAAGTGGGAGGAATCAGCGTCAAAGTGTGAGAGTCAACGCGTTCGTCAAGTTGTTGTGGCTTAACGGTTTTAACTAGAGGCGAAGACCCGTGGCCTTTCCAGATTATTGTCCAGGACAATCGGAAAGAATGTCGTTCATATGGGCCTAAAAACGATTTCACTGCCTTGGGGTCTTCTCTGCCCCGTCTACTTATTGAGGTTAATTCGTTCCGACCGGATGAGTCACCGCAGAACCATTATCGGATGCTCCTCCAAGCAGCAAGCGTGATCCGATTTGCGAACCAGTTTCTGGAAGCATACAAGAGGAACAAGAGCTGCATTCTCGTAGCCGCCTATGTCGGCAGCGATGGAAACACAGAACGCTACATTCTATTTCAGGACAAGGAAGGGGATCCTCGAATAGTATGCCGCGTATTCCGTACATCGATGTAGTTGTATGCTGATTTGATTTGATTTTGATTTTATCGTAGGTTTATTACAAGAAAAAAGATTTTCAGTTTAACAAGCGAGTCGACCGTATCCTGTTCGCACTCGAATTGTACAACTTCTTCTCTGCGTTGGGCAAAGAGGGGCGCGACGAAGACGCGATCAAGAAGATCCAAGCCTTCCGAGGCAGTATCAAAGATCATCGTGACGAGCACGGCTTGATGTCGTTAACCAGCGGCCAAAATAAACGTCGTCGCACCGGTGAGAGAAACAATCGTGACTCGGACGACCGCGGTAATGGCGGCAGCGGGGGTGCAGCGGAAGAACTGCTGGAAACCCACGGAGATGTTGTGATACCGGATTTCTTTGAGGATAAGGGCGGTCTGATGGAACCGCTGATCAAGGCACGACGCAGAAACCAGTTGTCTCCTGTGATCACGCTCTGATTGTCCCGCAGCTGCCGCCCCATATTCGCACCGTGTATCGGTCGACAGACGCTACCAAGACGGAATTGGTTGCAAAGCACGTCGACGAGGAATCGATTGAGTTAGAGGTTCTCGAGTATCTCCGCACGATACAGCCGCAATCCTCGCGGATTATCTCCCTGATTGACACCGTTCCCACGAACACTGGCAAGTGGGCCATTCTCCCCAAAATGCGCACCGTACGGGGCGACCTTTCCATGTTCTCTGGCGCACTACGTTGTGACAAGTTTACCCAACTCGGTTGGGACCTAATCGAGGGGTTGGCGTACCTTCACGAGCACGGAGTAGCTCATCTCGATATCAAGCCCGGAAATCTCGTCTACACCGATGACTTCCGCCTGCAGATCATTGATTTCAACTCAGCTGTCCGGGTGGGATCAGAAGATGATATGGTCAAAGGCGTTTACGGCACTCGAGGTTGGATGGCGCCCGAGATCCGAGAGGGAAGCGTGTACAGTCCCATCAGGGCTGACAGGTGGTCTTGCGGTAAGGTGCTCCTCTGCTTCGTCGAGAAAAGTGGGACAGAGGGTGGAGAACTGGAGAGTTTTGCGGAGCAGTTGATGGATGACAATCCACTTCATCGGCCGTCATTGGTCGACTGGTCTGGACGAGTCGATGTGACGCTCTGTGATGACGATGACACGGATGAGTTGGATGAGGGCAGGGACAAGGAATCGAAAGCTCAGGTCAAGGATGAGGTCAGAGGCGATGGTGAGCTCGAGAATCGCACAAAGAGACGGAGGGTAGATGTCGGATTGAAAGTAGACGGGTATCACGAGCTTCCAACGAACCATCAATTCAATTCATCCAAATATGTCTGAAAGTATTGAGGGAGGGGTCGCGCGAGGTCAAGTCGGATACTATTATACGAATGGCGTGGTGAGCCTCCTTTTTTCAGCTCAGCGTCTACCCAACCTCTCGCTTTGTAGTGGTGTTGGAATAATGATAATAGCGATTGAGCTCGCCCAATGCACATGCGGTCGTGAAGCCTCACAATGTTACACTCTTCAAGTTATCTTATCTCTTCTGTGGACATAAATAGTGTATAACTACGACTGGCAACGCTATGCGCTTACCGTAGAATCAAGGCCATCTTTTCCCTCTTTACTCGCATCTCATGAATATAACAAGTGGGACAAGGAGAAGTTAGTCACAGTTATTCTACTCTTTGTGCCAGCGATGAACTTGAACTGGCCATCAACAACTTGAATTCAACATACTAGTAGGTGGTACGGCGTCTCTGTGGTGCCATTCAAGTTGCACAATTCCAGGTCTTTCCCTGCACTACACCTTCATCATTTTCCTTTACGGGTTTTTTATGTGGTTCTCCGGGTCTATGCTGCCCACCGCGCAAATGGCGCAGCAGTCAACGGCCCACTGGCACGTGGGCGGCCGCCAACTTGAACCTCTTCCGTAAACTGTCGCATGGATGAAAAAACGATGGCCTCCTTATCAACAACCGTGACAAAAACAGAGCATGTCGACAGTTGTATATTTTACATCCGCACACCTTACGGCGGCTTGGCGCATACGCCTCACTCTTTCTATGGAGCCGCCAGTTCATTGTACGTGGTCCAAGTTGTTCTCTGGTCGAAGCTTTTACCCTATACTACTTAAGGCAGACTCGGACGGGTGCAATCTTGGCCATCCAGTAATATCGGTAGCCCTACGCGGCACCTGTTCAGTTGGAGATGCAGGCTTCTCATTCCTCATCTGTACCTGGAGGGCCACAGTCACGCGCCATCACCGTATAGCGATTTCGAAGCCCAGCGTGAGCGTTTGGCTCATGGTCGCCTCGCTCCTCGTGGAGCACGTAAGCGGACATCTTCTCGGGTCAAGCAAATGTACTGGGAGTTCGTCGAGGCGCATAGGAACCCCAAATGCCTCGGAGAAGCGCCATGCATCAGGCGGAGCTTGCTGGCCATCATGAAGGCTTCTTGTACGTCCCCATCCATCTGCATTTGACGTGCCTCTGACCATTCGTCGTTTTGATGCAGACCTGAACATGTTTCTTATCCTCATCCCGATTTCCGTATGCGGTTTTGTCTGGCCCCAAGTAATCGACTAATTCACTCTATGCAGTGGTACTCCATTTCCATCACGCGAATGTCGTAACCTTCATCGGTACGTTTTCTTCTATCTTGGACACGATTGCCTACTCATATTGTTAGTCTCGTTCTTTGCGATCATACCACTCGCTGGTGTGCGTGGGCGATACATCCCTCTATCGACATAAGGACTCACAACCTGCTAGCTCCTTGCTTTAGCAACCGATGCTTTGGCGATTCGTTTTGGAAATACGTTATCTTATCCCTGATACATGGCCCCGTGGTGAGTCTCGTGGGTTTCATATGCTGAATCCACAGTATGGCTTATGTCTTCAGTGGAATCTATGCGTATCCACGCATAAACTTCACCAAGAACTACCTTGACACTTCTCTTCAGCGTAGAGATTATCGTAGCTGTAAGTACAGGCAGTAGGGTTGGGATGGAGACGGTGCTGGTCGAGGTGCGTCAGGCGTTCGCGCTCACCAGGTGTGAACTGCAAGTTGCACAAACGTCCCGTGAGTAATGTCTCGGTTGGGGGTTTTCACTCCCGTGTTACATCATTCCCGTTTCTGACACTGTCGTTTCTAGTCGTCGGCTCTGTCATGTGCAATTTGCGTAAGTAATTGAGTGGATTCGGCGTTCGCAACATCGATAACCTACTTTACCAGTCTTGTCACGGGCGTGTGCCTACTTGCAGGTGGCATCCGTTTTTCTGAGCAACGTTTCGATAGAACTATGCAATCATCCATTATCTACTTCTTGTTAGCTGGCTGGACTTAATCACGTTCGCCTTAGGGATTACCCACCTCAATACATCCATGTTGGTTTTAGGTCTTGCCGCCTTGGTTATTCCCGCAGCGCTCGATCTTGCTCGTTTTCTGAACATGATCGAGCTGCCCAACGCGGAACGGAATGAGGGTTCCCGCAACCTTCTAGTCGACCGCATCGTCTGTGTTCCTTCGTTTGCATTGTTAATCTATCCTAACTATCGGTATAGGTTTCGGTTGTCATAAGCCTCAACTGGTTTTAGTTCCTAGTCGTCCTTTGTTCTCTAAATATGGCTCTCTATATCAGCGTACGCAGGTTACATGTTGTTCCAGCTATTCTCGCACACGAAATCGGATGACGAGTCAATGCTAACACTGCGCGTCACCGGCAGGACGAGCGTGAGGGACCTGCGCCGGGCCCGACTAGCTTTGATGCTATCAATTCCGTTGTCACGCCTGTCGACTCGACACCCACCACTGGATTCGTCCACCATGCTCGCTGCTCTGGGTGCCCATGAGAATTCGGAGGAGCGATCTCCAGAAGCGGAAGCGACGCCAAAGATAAATGTGCTCGTCGCCATCATGCTCTTGTGCATTGCTGAAGGGGTATGTCGATGCGTCGTGGTCATATGGAGTATCATTCGCCAACTATGACATGCAAGTTCATTATTGTCACTGTGATATGTCTTGTCGACTCCATCCAAGGTCCCATAGAGGAAACACCGCTCAACAAGCAGTTTATCGGATTCATTCTTTTACCTATTCTTGTAAATGCCTCCAGTGAGTCCTCGCTAGCCTGGCCCAGCCCAATCTCGCAGACTTTTGTACGGCGATCTCCACCTGTTACAAAGATGAACTGGACAAATGTCTTGGAATCGCAGAGACCCTGATTATTGCATGTCCACCTATATTGAGCTTTGGCATGTGAAGCTAACATTATGCAAATGCTTTACCAATATACTTAGCTGGATTACGAACAAGCCGCTCGGCTTTCCCTCGGGCCCACTCGAGTCCACGGCCCTTGTCCTCTTAGGTTAGTTTCTCCATTCGGGCCCTCACCTCACCTGCTGTACACTAAGTGATCATGATCGTCTGCGTTTTTCAGGATGGGAACAGTTGGCTCGAAGGCCTGATATTCTTGAGTGCGTCTCTACTTTGCACGGCTCGCATTGTGGCTTAACTCCCTGGCGGCGCACAGGCCTCTACGGTGTGATGGCAACCACGTTCTGGTTTTATCCTGGGTCGGGTGGCGCTTCTACGCCAGAGACTTGCCGTTGACATTTTCTCTTCACGTGGCCGAGTTGGTTATTTAGTTGAGAGGTGTGATTCACCGCGATTTAAAGGGAATTCTACTGACTTTATGTGACAGACTTGTCCTGTTTGGGCAGTTGTACCTCATCCACCGCCTCGGAGTTTACCACCGGGACTTTGAGCCACGGAATGTGTTGCGAAAGGGGTGGGGCCGTCTGGCAATCATTGACTTTGCTCAGACGTCAACCATACATGTCCGGGGTGGAGGTAGTATCCCGAGCTGACATACGCATGGCGTGAGCAGCTCCAGTTGGGCAGATTGGCTTTCAATCGCAAGAGTGGGATGCTGAGGAAGGTTCGACCGCTTGCAAGTATAGTTTGTGGGGTTTTCCTCATCTACTTCCTGTTCATATCCTTGGCCGTTCCATGAGTGATGGGCTTGCTTGCAGACTGGGAAATCTGGCCGCTGCAACTGTGATCGTTCTCTTTCTGTGCATTTTTAGAACCACAACGTACCTACTCCCTCCCATACGGAGTAGATAGGTAGACCGTATATTACTCACATCTCCTAATTTCGTTTACTCCTGTGCCCTTCCTGTCCAATCGCGCAGACGTCAGTCTTTTCCGCTTATACGTACCGCCCAGTGCAAAACCCCGTCGACGTCATACGTTCGTCATTTGTATCTCTGAGCCAGTTAGCGGCCACTCTAAGCAGTCGTCCTATTCGTTTGCTCTCATGTCCTCCCTGGCCTTCATCGGTTTTCTCTGTTTGGCACAGGGCAGGCGACTGATGAGCACCCGACCAAATCCCTTGTACCGTACGAAAAAGACGTGGGGTATCATAGAAACGTTCTCATTAGCTACGGAGTGCTTAGTGTACATGTAGAAAGGTGGACTTGACTCGAAATACCGTTGCGAACATTACGATGGAAAAGGACGTGTCGCAGATTGGATGATGCAACGGCCGTCTGTCGTCAGCGATGCGGAGCTTTCCTGGACAGTAGTGACTTCAGGGTCATACATGGAAATGTTGAACCTCGTAAGTCATGGACACACACCATCCCACATACATACCCGTCTCTCACCCATGTCCCTCGAAAGACCTGTTCGGTCCGAGCAGACGGGCGGACGGCACATTCGTGTTCTACTCGCCCGTCGAAGATAGTCACGTTGCCATGATCGCGCTCAAGGACCTCGACTTCTTTGTCGGGACATCCGGGAAGGGCCTGGAAGTTGCGAGCGACATGGTATCCTGGCTTCAGCTAGTGGAGTGGAGACGTTTACAAAGGTGACGGGACAGAGCCGAGTACGGACGGTGGATGGGAGACGCTGGAGCAGTGGGCTGCGAACCTTGAAAATTCGGACAGGCCAGTCGCTATCCAAGGCGGTGCCAAGTCCACGTTCAGACAGAACTTCTACGGATGGTGGAGCGCTTTCCGGGACGACGTGATCAAGCGGGACATGGACTGGATTCGAAAGGTGCATCCTAATGGGTACACACTAGATAAGTGGATGGCAGAGAATCAGTACGACAGGATGCTCTAAAAGGATCTCGTCACGGATGGGAACCCAGTTCTCAAGAGAAGGGCAGAAAGATGGGAGGAGGAAGGAGATGAACTGAAGCCCCCGGGCCGTGACTCGGTAACTGCCAAATAAACCCCGTGAGACAGACTGTCACGGCGTTAAGATTTCGCGTTCAAATCACCGCAATCCAGTCCAGAACCATGGACGACACTTTGGTGCTGAATCTGGCACTCGAGGAAGGACCGTCGACCAGGAGGGAGCTTACAAAGAAGGGTGGTCGGTGGACTGACAGGTACGTTGGCGCTACCTGGCTATGATTTGCTGTACTGTACTTACTACCCATAGACTTAAGTCAAAGAGGACCGAAAAGCGCAAATCTCGCACCAAAAATTCTTCACAGACCAACACCAACGCAGCGGATGAGCGGTCACCTAAACGTTCACGGAAAGATTCTGGCCACCCGTCAATGGTAGCCCAGTCCACAGCACGGGCACATCCTAAGCCCCGCCAACCCGCCCAGATCATGTCTTCGCTGTTCTCTTCCAACCCAAAGGTCGAACAACAACCAACAGCATCTGTGCCAAAGGTGCCGAACAAGCCAAGTAATGCTCCACTCACCGACTCTTCGACCTTCACAGGGCTCGGGCTTAATCCCCTCATAACCGCCCACCTAACGACGAAAATGAACATCCTAAAACCTACTTCGATCCAGCGTGCCTCCCTTTTAGCACTCCTATCTCCAGGCGACTTTTCCTCCTTCCGGGATGCATTCATCCAGTCCCAGACGGGTTCAGGAAAGACACTGTCGTTCCTCCTTCCCATGCTTCATGACCTTCTTCCTTTGAGCACGAACTCGTACATTGACCGCTCGATTGGGACCCTCGCGGTTATCATCGCCCCTACGCGTGAGCTTGCCAAGCAAATATCTGACGTGCTAGATGTGCTATTGAAGCTGCGTCTGCGCCCCCTTGATGCGACGCCTGATGACGAGGAAAAGAACGATACGCGGCTCACTCGCTGGCTGGTCTCTGGGCTACTATCAGGTGGAGCAACACGTGGGCACGAGAAGGCCCGTCTTCGCAAAGGAATACCTATCCTAGTCGCGACACCGGGCCGTCTGCTGGACCATCTCCAAAACACTTCCTCCTTCAATGTTAGCAAGTGTCGCTGGCTTGTGCTTGACGAAGCCGACCGACTCATGGAGCTTGGATTTGCGGACACGATCAAAGGGATTCTTGCGTGTCTTGAAGGGAGCCAGAAGCTCGCGTTACAAGCCGTGAAAGACGGGCGGAGCATGGAGGTTCGAGGGTGGGATTGGGATGTCCGGAGACGTACAATCCTATGCTCCGCGACGATGCGTGAAGACGTCCAGGTCTTGGCCGGTACAGCCCTCCAGAACCCAATCTTCATCAAGGCGACTGAGGTGGATCCACCTAATCAAGCGATTAGCGCTACTGAGGACGCTGCAGCATCCGCAGCGGATCCAAAGTTCACTCCTCCATCACAGCTTTCACAGAAATACGTCATTGTCCCGCTCAAATTACGTCTAGTCGCCCTCATTGCATTACTTCGAACCTTACTGTCACAGTCGGGTGGTCGACGGGGGTTCAAAATTATCGTTTTCCTCAGCTGTACCGATTCTGTAGATTTTCATTGGCGCTTGCTTGGGGGTTCTAATTTGGATGACGAAAGCGACAGTAGCAGCTCAGACGATGATGCAGCACAAACTCCGCATGCGGAAGGTCGTATAGAGGTTCATTCTCCCTTACTCCCTGATACATCAATTTTCCGACTTCACGGTTCTCTTCCTCTGGTTACCCGTCTCTCCTCTCTGCAAGCATTCTCCGCGATCCCCAAAGCACCCGAATCGGGACGGTTGGCATCGATTTTGCTTTGCACGAGCGTTGCGGCTCGCGGACTTGACTTGCCACGGGTACGCGCCGTCGTACAGTACGACCTCCCAACGGAAGGCGGTGCAACGGAATACGTACATCGCGTCGGCCGCACAGCGCGTGCGGGTCGTGGTGGCCAGGCATGGGCAATCATCGCGCCCAGCGAGACACAGTGGGTCGAATGGGTGCAGGCGCGAATGACCTGTGGGAACCCTGAAGGAGGCGCAGGCCGCTTCGAGGCTGCAGCCGTAGAAGAGATCTTGCAGACAGGTTTCGGCGGGCAAGGCAGGGAGTACGAGGAGCGCGCAACTGAGGTTCAGTTGGCGTTCGAGCGGTGGTGCCTGAAAAGGAAAGAGGTAACTAACGTCCCCGTGTCTTAGGTACGGCGCACTGACGCGAAGCGCAATAGAATGTGGAGATGGCGCGCACGGCCTTTGCTTCGCATCTTCGCGCGTACGCAACGCACCCTTCTGACGAGAAGCACATCTTCCACATCCGACACCTGCATCTCGGCCATCTGGCCAAGTCATTTGCGCTGCGCGAGGCCCCTAGCACAGTGAGTGGGCATGGAAAGAGCCGCAGCATGACAAGTGTCAAGAGGCAGAGCCGTAGATCAAAGCAGCGTGACGAGGGGAGAAATGATAACAATGACCCAGACGCGGAGCGGCGGATGCGCGCCGCTGTACGTAGTCAGGGACGTCTGGTTAAGAAGGGCGGGGCGATGGTGAGCTCGGGCTTATCAGAGTTCCAAGTGGCGTCAGGTGAAGCTCTGGAGAGACTGGTAAACAAGACATAGAGTTTTTATAATTGTCGACTTTCAAAATCTGTTCTGTGTCCTCCGGCCTGCTGAGCTCTTCAGCTCGACTTCTCCAACATTCACAACCCGTCCACATGACATCCCCATCCCCCAAACACAACAGCACGCCTGTTACACAAGTGCAAGACCCTCCTACGTCCCTGGGAGACCAATATATAACTCAGATAGGCACATACGTCGTGGCCCTTTTGCGGCGCTTTAGAACTTCTACGTTGTCTCACCACCTAGTCGCCTCGCGCTCTGCATGTCTCCTATGATAGTTACCCAGCCAGGTGGCGTTTCCGGCACGCCATTTGGTCTCTACATCCACCAGAGCCGCCGTAAGTAGATGCAGTGACTACGGCTGAACGTGCGGTCATGATGGAGTGGCCTGCCACTCTACCGTTGTCACTGTGGCCAGAGTGTGGCTGGTGATTGGTAACCGTAGCACTGGCACATGCGCTCCCTCCTCAGCAATCTCCGCCACAGCGATCAAGGGTCAGGTGTACCATATAACCCTTGACATCTGCTGTATGCCTCGTGCCCGAGTGTCTTTTTTTTCTTTCAGGGAGGCACTGAACGTTTCCGAGTTTCCTGGTGCCCTACTTCTGTCGTGTTCGTGATTATCTTCCTTGGGATATGACTGGCAGTGTTTGGGATGGATAACACTAGTATGGTTCAGCTCTAACTTAGACTCAGATCGTCAGCCTGAGATAAAATTCGTTTTAATCAACGTGGCCCTGGGCGGCCCTCGACGATTTCGTGTCGCACTGTGAGCAAATAAGGAGATCATTCATGCTGAGATCAGGTGAACTACTGTCTCCGTAGCGACTTTGTAACCAAATTTACAGCCAATCCCGTGTTTATCGCTTCCTTTATGTGGTCCATGTCATGTGCCAAAGACTGCGACACAATCTACACCCACGAAGCCGGTGAAGTCCTCTGCAGAATCTATCAAGAACGTAATGTACACTACAACCGTTTCTCTCACCTATCAGTTCCTCTTTGTCACAGCAAAGACAATATTCGCGGAAGCTGTACGCGCCACTGTTAAGCAGAGACAGCGACGGCTGTCTGATCTGATTCTTACCATGTAACTCTATTCCGGCATATAGTCAGCTATCGTCGCAAACCATTCTATCAGGCGAGAGAATTTACCCCGACGGAAGTGGCTTGTTGCATGGTGTGATTCCCTGCTGTGGCTCGCAGTAAAATCCGACGAGCAGGTCCGGGTTGTTGGGGGGTGGGAGGCCATTGTCTACGAGAGTCTTATTCGCTTTTGCACCTGTCTCGACCTCCAAGCAGGCTAGGACATCGCCTTGATTTGCGGGCTGCGCATACGCGTAGAACGCACCAAGAAGGGTGACAGCCGTAGAGACTAGACGCATATTTTGAAGATATTTGCCTAGTGCAGGACTCGTACAAAGGTATTTATTCGCAAGAGAAACAGCTGGTACAACAGCCTCGGCGCTGATGGCCATACACCCATACAAGAAGCGTGCGCGGCCTTAGGTCGGGGTGAAGGTCGTGCACCATCTTACCTCCGCATCAGACACAATATTGGTCACCTTGTGGGCAACCGCGGGAGCCTATCTAGGCGTAGACGAAGCTCTCTTTGTCCGAGGTGCGTGCTGTGGTGCTTATTTCGGAATTTAAGTTGTTTATATCGGCAATTACAGGTGGGCGCCAGAAAACATCGGGCCATCACTGGATTGTTGTGACCCCCTTAGAAAGGGAAGATCTTACTACGTAGCAGGCTTGCTGACTGGAAGAAATGCCGTACTTCATCGGAGGTGACCTTTCCGAAGGACCTGATGACCATGTCGTGTGATAGCACACCCTGACAAGGGAAAAACTACTATTGTGACAAAGCTGAAGGAATGGGTGGGTGAATTGACAGTTTTGACTGACTTTTTCCAGTAGTCATAATTTAGATCAGCATACAGTAGTACTTTCAAGGATACAGTGTCACAATACCATCACATTGTCAAAATTCTTTTGGCACTAGAAATGCCAACTTTGTTGATGGGGACCGTGCTGCAAAGTGTAAGTACTGTACTTCACTCCAAGTACATGTGCAGGAACGAAGACACATGATCGGTGGACGGAACCGGAATCCGGTGTCCACATGATTCACTTTAAATCCGTCCAAAAAAGGAGAAAACTAGACGACAAAGAGGCCTTGCTTATAGCAAGGTAAAGGTAATGTTCGATACCACATAACCGGCCGAGAGGTACTATGGGTTATGAGAGATCCGAGTGTATATTGCTCTGGATTGGCGCGGCACTGTATTTTTTTTTTACCGCAGACACAGCTTTGAGGCCCTCTTCGAACGCGTGGAAACATCCCATCAAAGGTGAATAGAAGCAGGGCTCGGACTCGCACATCGGGCCTAACTCGCATGGGGATGGCGGAGAGCGCCGTAATATCTCAGGACAAACGCCAACTCGGGTATCACGTCAAGGTCCATCCCCAAATCTGGAAATTATGTCTTAGTGGACAAGATATTGGACGTTGCGCATGCACCACAGTCGTTTACAATAATACACCGACAGGAACGGACAAGTCCTACCCAGAAAATTTTTGTTGCTTCGGTGGGGGGCATATGGAGAACAAGGCTGGGACATCGTAGATCGAGCAAATTAAGGTGATAGGGTTACAAGTAGAACTTGCGTATACTCCATTGAGAGAAGAGGGGGCGGATGATGAATGTGAATGGGAACGTGGAATACCAGGGGGTTGACGATATCCTCGGCGGAATTCCTCTGCCTTATGACCAGGTGAAAGCGGATGTGAAGTAGTTTTGAAGGCATTTCTGGAGTAGCCAAATCTCGCATCAAGAGAAGACCCGTTTACAGCCAACCCCAACAGGTCCAGGGAGGTGCCCTACAGTGCCACTCGCGATATTAATTTATTTGTTGCGGAAAGCCTATTCGGTAAACTTGCCTGAAATAACTTTCTCGCAGCACACGCAATACTTCCTCCTACTGGGTAACCGGTCATCCGAGTTAGCTTGATGCATGATAGAGCAATTAGCATCAACGTTGCGACATACCACCTATACACGAAAACCGCGGGGAAAGAACGTGTGATTAATGGTAGTTCAAGGTCATGTGGTCGAGGGGAGAGATGGCTCACTTCGCATTCTCGGGGATGGCATTGCACCGCATATTTGGTATCTGTGTGCAATCGACCGCGATAAATGTCCCCGGGGGATAGTTCGGAGTAAGCCCGACGAGATTGTTGAACGTCTCTGACCAGGCGGACGTAAACGCCTTGGTCGTGCACTGCAGCACTTCGTGGTCGACCACCCTCGAGGAGGCGAACGCGGACAGGAGGGCAAAGAAGAGGAGAACGCGGCGCAGCATGTTGCGAGCTAGCCAACGAGCGAGTGAGTGGGAGAGGGAAGCAGAGGCTCGTGATTCATTTATGTCAAGGCAAGGTTTTGGGCGCGATGAAATCTCGGGAGGGTCAGCATTCGTAACGGCGAAGCGAACATGCTCCACTCCTCGCTCGCGAGAAGAAGGCACAGGACAACCATATATCTCACTCTGGCAACCGGACCGAGAGCAAGGCGCAAGCGCGCGTCCCGATGACGGAACGCCCGACGCGTGGCGGTCTGATATGGAATGCACGGTCATACGGTGACTCCGATGACAATTCTTCATCGCCGTTCCGGGCTGCTACAAGGCATGGGAGCAAGACATACACCCCTGCTACATACGAATGTTTCTCTGAATCGAACTGAGTGCTGCCTGCACTCTTCTTCGGCCACTATAGGAGTACGGGTTCGTCCCGAGTTCGCAAAGGGCTCCTCTGTAAAACGGGGCCCTACGCCACTGTGCTTACACCATACTCGTTCCTCCAGCGCTCGAACTTTTGTAATATCTCGGGGGTAATCTGTCGCTTGAGGGCTTTAGCAGCTGCGACAAACGCGCGCTGCGGAACCTATAAGTTGTCAGGATTAAGATTGATAGCTACGGAAAAAGGCGGAGCTCACAAATGGCGAGTCAATATCTTCTCGCATAGCGATCAAAGCGGCTTCCTGGCACATAGCCGTCATTTCTGCCCCCGAGCACCCGCTCGTCTGTACCAACAATCAGTTGGGGAATGGGGTGTGAGGGACGACGGACGCACGAGAGCAGCAAGCGCATCGAGATCGAGTGCAGGTTCGACTGCCATGTTGCGTGTCCGAATGCGGAGAATGTCCACGCGGCCAGCAAGATCTGGAGGACCCACGTATAAAATACGATCTAGTCTTCCGGGACGTATCAACGCCGGGTCCTGACACGAGGTTTTTCAAAATCAGTGGGGACGGCGCGACACAAAATGGGATGAGCTGAGGGACCCACTAGCGCCTCTGGCCGATTCGTTGCACCGATAACGGTAACGCCGATCAGCTCTTCCACGCCATCCATTTCGTTCAATAGACTGAGTAAAACCCCCTCGTGCGTACCGCTTTCGGGGGCAGCAGGCGAGCGCGCAGTCGCCAAAGCGTCAATCTCGTCCTATACGCCAAATCATTAAATATCGGACTGTGTGCAAACTAGGAACCGAGGTGAAGGAGAACGTACGAAGAAGATGATTGACGGAGCCGCGCTGCGTGCCTTGCGGAAGATCTCTCTCACGGCACGTTCCGACTCCCCGACGTATTTATTCAGTAGCTGTGGAACCAATTAGTAAGTTCCCCGACCCGAGGCCCGAGTCGGGGGTAGCGCGGAGTAAAAGTAGGCTCACCTCCGGCCCACGCACGGCAACAAAGTTTACGCCACTCTCGGCCGCGGTCGCGCGCACGAGCACCGTCTTGCTACACCCAGGCGGCCCGCACAGCAGTACGCCCTTCGGCGCGCGGACACCGAGGCGCGCGAGTTTCTCCCGGTGGACGAGCGGCCACTCGACGCACTCGCGCAGGCGGGCGATCGTGCCGGCGAGCCCGCCGATGTCGGCGAAGCGGACCGGCGGCGCGGAAATGGCGTGCGCGCGGAGCGTGGACGGGCGGACCGTGGGGAGCGCCGCGGCGAGGTCCACAGCCGTCACATGCGCAGAGTCTGGAGGCTGCTGCGAGGAGGCCGAGGCCAGGAAACGCTTGATGGCGAACGTTCCTGCTTCGCGGACGACCGCTGCGAGGTCCGCGCCGACGTAGCCGTGCGCGCGCGACGCAGTTGCGTGGAGTTCGTCCGGCGTGATGGTATGCGGCGTCTTTGCCAAAAGTACATTTAATATCGAAACGCGCGCGTTGAGGTCGGGGACCCCTATCGGGAGAATGCTTTCAGAACCCCTGCCCGCCTTGTAATAAGGAAGGGGGAAGAAACCGACCTATTTCAATCTCGCGATCGAAGCGTCCAGGACGACGTAGCGCAGGATCGATGGCATTCGGGCGGTTCGTAGTTGCAACGACCACGACACGCGCACCATCCGCGCCGTCAACGCCATCCATTTCCGTAAGCAGCGTCGCGACGACACGCTTTTCGACCTCTCCGCCGGCATCGTCTCCGCGACGCGGACATATCGCGTCGACCTCATCAAGTATGATAATGCACGGCGCGCGGGCGCGCGCAGCTGCGAAGACACGGCGTATGCTCGCTTCTGTCTCGCCATGGTACGCGGAGGTCAGTTCAGGTCCGTTAACGGTGAGCACGGAGGAGCCCGTGGAGGCGGAAATTGCGCGCGCAAGGTGAGTCTTGCCAGTCCCAGGTGGGCCATGGAGAAGCAGCCCGCGCGGAGGTTTGAGGCCTGCAATTAATTGGTTGAGCCCGGGTTGGGCAGCCCTGCTCAGGTACCTATCACACCCACCAAAGTGGCGGAATAACTCGGGACGGCGGAGAGGGATTTCGATGAGGTCACGGATCTGCTCAATCTGCTCGTCTAGGCCGCCAACGGATGTGTATGCATCATTGCCCTGGGGTTGTTCTGAAACGCCAACGCCAATCTGGTCCCCTAGATCAGATGGAAGAAAAGATGGACATATAAAACGGTCCTCACTTCCGAGGGGTTTGATTCGGGGGCTTGTATTTTATCTTCTAATGCAACCGTCGTGTCCCAGTCTACTATGTAAAGTGACGAGACATCACTGATGGTCAGAGTGCTTAGGCTCTCCGAGATATCTGGAGGAGTATCCCTCGAATTTCCCGCTCTCCTAGAGACAGAGACGACCGAGAAATAACGTCTTATGCCCTCATACTGAATCTCCACGACCTGGGTGGATAATACATACATGAGGTCCACTGTCCGGTTCAGGTTGCGTTGGCGATAGCTCCATACAAGAGGGATCATCTCTCACCCAGAATTTCGCGTACGAGGAGGGTAAGCCAATCTCTTTTTTTGCCATTTATAGTGGTCTTTTGTGAGACAGGCGCGATCATCGGTGTTCCGTTAATGTGAATCTCCTGAAGCCGCACAGTGTCCGCGAGGTGTGCCTCCTGGACGGACGGTAACCACGTAGGACGCCCCGTGGTATTTTGAGAAAATAGAACAACTTTAGAACCCTCAGAAACGCGAGCTGTGAGCAAGTGAGAGGTTGCGACCTCTACAACTGACGGTACGGTGACAGGGTGGATGAATGACTCGGAGGATGTAAAAATCAATTGATGGGCTCACCATCATCGGCTAACGCTAATGACGGCCATATAGTCCCTACGGTGAATGATCTCTAAATACGAGTTTTAGAATTATATTTGCAAGATACGAGACGCGTACAAACCTTTTGTTGACCGGTTTCCGAGTCTCGGATGGTGTAGGCAGGGGCTAGAACGACAAGGTCCCCGGCACAAGATTTCGTCAGTTTGATGATATTGTTACTGACAAAGACACGTCGAATTGCACGCCCTTTGACATTGACCTGGTCCGCGGCCCGAATGAGGAAAGAGAAAGAGGAGAAGTCTGTCATGTCCGTGAGAAATTTAGTGAAGGGGCTGTACATGTGTGGGTTTGTTGCAACACTTTGCCTTCGTCGCCTTCGCTCATCCCATCAGAGACCGGCATCTCTTCCTAAGCCTGAGGCTTTGCTACTGCACCTCGTGCAGTCTCCCACTCTCCTTTCCATTCCACTACCACAACATTATGACCTCCTCTTTTTTGGTCCTTTTTTATCGCTATTCGTCCTTCGGTATGTTATCCAGTACCTCACAGGCGCCCTACTCACTGTCCTAAGCCATTACCATTGTTTCCAATGCAGTCATCTGCAGTGCAGCTGCATGGAACTTTCCTATCGCAAAGAATGCCAATCTTCCCGGTAAGTCCACTTGCGCTACCCGGACGAGCACTCATCAATCATTCCCAACTCATAGCCCAATTGCATGTTGACACCTACATGGTTTTTCTCGGCGCTTTCAGTTTGCTGGTCGTTATACCTAGGTAAGTCGTCTTTTTTTCCCTCCTCCTTTTACTAGTGTTGTGACAGCCTTCGTACTAGCCTCTTCGCCGACATGTTCTCCCAACGGTTCATTACTGGCCGTGTTTGGGTGGAATGTCTTTGGGTCGATCTTCTCTGGCTCTTGCATGTCGGTGCGCATTGCCTTGACTTGCAGGCGTGGAGCCTACCCTTATCTATCCTACGTTTCAGTGGGTACTGTCGTCGTGACTACCACCCTTCCGCGTGGAATATGCACGCCCCAAGGCAAGGACATGCCCCATTCACGGAGATGTCTGTCTGATGGCCTGGTCATTCATAGCTGAACATATTGATGGAAACTCCTGCACTTCTGCGAAGCTCATAATGGCCTTCTCGTGGATATGTACCATCAATCGTGAGGGTTATCATCTACTGAATCGAAAGGTTGCCGCTGACTTTCCCCACCTTCAGTCTTCATCTATCTTGTTTTCCTTGTAATATCCGCTGTACTCCATCAAAAGCAGGATGATAGTGTCTGGAGTGCGCAAGTACGGTCATATCCTTGGTACCAACACTTTTATTGTCATAAGCTCGGAAGTTCGCCCGAGATCCCCCCGCGCGACCACCAAGTACCCATCGTAGCACCCCAACCTCGGCGCCCCATCCGCCTCCACACGCGATCCATGCTTTCTTCCCACTCTGTCGAACGTACGCACGATCAACCATCCAGGATCACCCAGCCTCATGTTCTGCCACCCGCGATGCAGGAGGTGAGGCAAGTTCCCACGACGCTATACCCGCTGCACATCCAAGCCGTCTGGGAACCCACCATCGAGCCCTCACCTGGAAGGGAGAGCTCCTTCTCTCCTGGTTCTGCCCGTTCCCAGCAACATCTCCGACCCCCGCTACCTGACGGCGGCAGTCCACCGCCATTGTGGGATTGGCCTCGCGCAGACATCATGTCACAGCCCCTGCCAAGACGGACAGTAACTCAGAAGGTACCCGCTTCCTCGCTTCCGTCTGCGGTCGGGCCCCCACGAGGGAAGGAGGGTGGCTTGCCACGGAGTCTGCCATCAACCTCGACGCAGGCACTACCGGATCGACATGGACCTAGTCATGTCTGAGTACGGGACTTGATTTACTTGTAGATGGTAGTCCGCTCCTTCCCTTAAAGTGGGTTCCAGCGAATCCTGCTTGTCTGGGCGCTGGGCGCTCGTCGTCCGTTCTTTATTCTCTGCAGACAGTGGTGCCATGTTGGGTCGTCCGTTGTATATATAGAATATGCTGTTGTACTTGTTTTCTAAAAATGGATGGATTATCGCTCTACAGGCGGGCCGGGGAAAGGCCTCGGGCAGTCAGTAGCGGGCAGGCCGGCTTTGTCTTGACTGCTTATTCTTGGCTGGCAACACAATGCACATAAGAAGTTGCTCGTTGTCTGCTCCATGTCCATTTCTTTCTCCACCAGTAGTTTGTGGGCTCCCCACTTCCTTCTCTGAATATTCACGCTCGACTTGGCAGGATGCCTAGTCGGTCGCACCAGCGGGATCTCTCCTGGATGCCCTCCCGCCTTATGCTGGTCAAAACCCCTTTCCTGCTGGTCCGATTTGTTGTTTTCTGTGAGTAGGAAAAAAAAAAATCAGTGTCGTATGACCGACTCACGTCGTTGTTCGTCGCTCTAGCCCTACTTATTTATATGAGTTTGACTGCGCTGGTATTCGCAGCTTGGAACGTGGGCGCGAGTCGGGCAGCTGGAGCTCGCGGTGAGTGGCTCTCGAACCTTGGAGCGGTAAATAACAGGCTTGACAATCATCGTATCCAGTTGATGGATCTGCCCTCGTCATCTTCACCGGGTCCGCGACGCCTCTTTGTATCGCCGTGTGCGTGTCTCGCAGAACAACTGGTAGCCTTGTAGCTGACAGACTTTTCCTCCACAGGGCCTTGGCGGACGCAAAAATCGTGTCGTTCTCTACTTCGATGGTGGGCTTCGAGTGCGCTTGGACAGGGATCTTCACCGTGTTACAAATAGGTGCAGTACTTTTCCTCTCATGTCGCGCCGTGGCTGACTCGGACGCCGGAAAACAACGTTATCGTCTAACAGCAGCTAGCATCTTCGTCACCTTGAGTGGTCCTCCCGAGTTCTGCGTGGCAAATGCGCCATTCTCGGTCTGCGCTTCCATCACCATCCTTGTACCTATCTCCTGGCTAGCCGCATCCCTGCGTGAGTCCTCCGACGCAGACAGAGAGAGACATCACGCCAACTGCTAACGCCTTTGTCGTCCCAAGTGCTCGGCTACTTTGTCACGATTTTGGCGCTATTCGTCGCGCACTCGCGCGTGCACGAGGCGCTCTGGTCCACCTCGATCTACGACGTCGTCTGGTTCGACGACGACTACCCACACGCGGCAAACAGGCGCGCCGCAGCTCCGCAAATCCCCCCCTCAACACCTTCGGCCCCCCTCTGTCCATCGCGGCGCGGCGCCACTCGACCTCCTCGCTCCCTCGAGACCTATCCGAATCATACGACGTGGAAAGCCAACTTCCGGTGATCTCCGGTCGCGAGAAGCCGCTGCCGTTGAGCCCGAACACGCACACGTGGTGGGGCCGCCTGGTCCCCGGCCGCGCGGGGCGCGACCACCCGTTTACCATCCGCCGGGCGAAGGTCGGCGTGGATCCCCGCTACGTGCCGTCGGCTCGCAAGGGGGACGGACTAGTACAAGTGGACATTGGCGCGCCGCCGGCCTCGCGCCCGTATTATCATTACGACCACCGGGGCGGAGACGGATGGCAGCAGCGGGCACAGGGCGAATCTTCGCAGCTCAGGTACCCGGCACCCTGGGCCAGAGATAACGAGTCGGTGTTGAACGAAGATGAGCCCATCCCGGTGGGCGATCGGTCCCAGTGGGTGCCAGCGGCACAGACGCCCGGGCCTTACACCCCACAACTACGAGGCCCTAGGCCGTTCTAACGTGTATCTAGATGGATTCGCAGTGCGTGCTGTACCATTTATGTATAACTCTACTAGTAAATTACCTCGCATAGTCGTCTTTCCTTACGTCCCAATAGTGTATTGATCCCTCGACCACGAGCTAATGTAGCATTCATATTATCTTATTGTATTGTATTGTATTGACTCGGTTGTATTGTATTGTACTCTTACATGTGAAACGCAAACATAGAACGTCTAGATAGATGATTCGATCCGAGGACATCCTTAACGCGGAGATGGGGTTGGCGAGGAGACTAACTCGGACCTATCGCTCAGCAGGCCCTCAAGTATTGGTGGGTAGGGCTGAGTCGGAGCACTGGCTGGGCCTGGAGCCTGAGACTCGCGCACCAGACTCCGAATCAGAGCTCCTCCGGGTGAGAACGAGATCGTACGCAGCTGAAAAGGCTATATGGTGTCATGGTATGTCCACTCGGACTTCCCAAGTCCCGCTGCTGGTGGTAGAAGTAGAATAAGCGCCGAGCCTGCCACTGCACTGAAAACCTGAACTTCATCAGCCAGGAGCTCATAAACTCAGCACCAGACTCCTGCAATTCCCTCGACAATTGAAGAATGCAGATGGGTCTCCAAGACGTTGGTGGAGAAATCAAGAAGTACTGCCAGTGCTCTGGGACTCGATACGAGTAAAGCGTATCGAATCTGGTAGGCATTACCACGTAACAGGAAATAGTAGGGACCGGGGACGTCACGGTCTGTATCAGATGCTTGGTCCAACTTCTCTAGACCTCTGGATTTCTTTTACAGCCGAGTTTCATTAACCACCTGTCCTGTGTACATGGACTGTGTTGGTAGATCTAGCTATGGGTTTTTAAGTGACTGTTAAGTGCGTGCGCAGGTGCGCTCCGCCACCGTGACTGAGTCTGCCACTCTCATCTGTATCTGCCAGTGTGTGAGTGAGCACGAGCACTCGTGCCAAAAGGCAAAACCAAACCTGCATGCGAAAATAACGACGAAATACGAATGTACCACAACAAAGGCGTCGATCTCTGCATGTAACTTATATGTACTGTACAGTACGCTCCCACGCCGGTGGCAGTGAGTAGAGAATTAGGTTTTCTCTGCCCGTACCGTGCTGGCTTGGTCGTGGGGTTGCCTACACTCAGCTAGGCCCGACATGCCATCTTTTGACGCAGCCAAGTCGTTGCACGATGCCCTATGGGAAATGAGTCTCAATGACGTTGCCATCCTTGCCCTCATGCTTGGCAGCTCGTGCATGCATGTGCCCATCTCGCAAGTCAATAATTATAGAAACTTTGATACTACTCTTCTTGTTCGTGATGAGTATCATACTGCCCTCCTCATACAGGAAAAGTGGTCGAAGATAGATAGTCGAGGCGGTGCAGTCCTTACTGCCAAATCAATATCACGGCCATAGAAGGGGGGTACGATGGATAGAGATTACTCGACCACGTCTACATTACACCCGGAGGATGCTGATTCAGGAGTAAACACGAAGGGCCGAGAGAAGTGATGATCGCCTCTGCCCATCGTCGCTCTTCTCGTCGCCAATCTGAGATTCGGTGTAACACCGTGACCGTGAAAGCAACCTCGGGATCTTTGGAGATGGACCCTTTAGGTGGTTTATTCAACCTGGTCTTCTTCGTGAAGTGCATCAACAAATTCTTTATGACCACCACTGACATCTCAAGCTCCTGCGACGTAACGGGCGGATCTGTCATAAGCTCCACCTCTCCCTGAGAGTAGACGCGAGCAAAGAAGTTCGTAGCTTGCATGAACGCATCGCGACCTCTGGCAGTCACATACTCGTGGGCGGAAGTCCCGTGATTCTCGATCCACAACGGGATACCTGGGAGCCTTTCATCCCAGAGCGCAGTAGGGGTCGGCTCAATGACGAGCATGAACGCCACAAGATCCATGACATCTTTCAGCGAATACTTGGGGGCCCAATAGTCCCGCAACAGGGCGGCCGATATTTGGCCAGACCCTCCTACATTTGGTGAGAAGAGTAGTGACTCGAAAGATAACTCCGGTGGTTTGAAGGGGAAGTCGCCTGGGAGTGAAAGGGTTCCGGAGTGAACGCCTGGATACCAGGCCGATGTTGGCGCGCAGATAGTCCACTTTGCCAGCTGATTAGAAACAACCTCAAGCTGATATGTGGTGCACGACGTCGAGTCGCTCGCGAAGGATGCTGTATAAACAACGCCTCGCCGGATTCCATCGGAATCGATTTCCTCCCATATGTTCCCGGAGTAGAATTGTCGTCGAAGTCTAGAGTTCATCCAACTAGGAGGATCTGAAGCACTTTCTATCAGCCAGTGGAAATCAAAACGGGGGAATAACATGCCTGCACTTTTGGGAATATTTGGTACTTTCCCCATCATCTCACGCATTTGGGAAATGAGAAACTGACGACGTTCGTCGGTATCAGTTTCAGATCAGACAAGTGTGTTCACTCACCAGCATCCGCGTAATAGATGTCTTAATATCGACCCCAACTGCGAGCTAACGATAAGGATGTAGAACGTTCATTTTTGGCTGGGGAGAGGCACATACTGAGAAATCAACAATGATAGAGTCCAGGGAAGTGATATGAGACGCCAAGGATAATTTATCGTCCCTACTATTCAAAAACATGGTCAATCGACCCTGATTCAAAGCTTCTGCAATGTCTTCTCTGACGCTATCAAGCTCCCTGAGCCAGAAGACTATTTGAGTCCGGAATGTAAGACTATCTAGCCAACACACCTCTCGAGCCTTTGGAAAAATGAAAGTGTTTGGCTCATGTTTCCTTCATTTTGTACAGCATACAGAACAAGCCCATTTAGACTTTCAATGCGTTCTGCGAGTTTCTGAAAACCTAGGGCATTCTCCTTGGTATCCTATGGATTTTGAGGAAGGGATGATTGTAGATAGCCTATCGTTTGTAATAACGCTTACCTGTATGCCCTCAATCAGTCTCAGTAACAGCTCGGACGCAGGTTTGAGGCCAGGGACGGGAACATTATTAGATAAGGATCCAAATACTTCCAAGAGAGATTTAATGGTGTTGACTCCGAATCCTGTCCTTGCGCGGTGACGCCGTTTGGGTGATGCAGTAACAGCAGGCGTCGATAAGGTAGCAACAGGGATTGATGTTCCACTAGCCTGAGCTTTCTGAGGATCATTGCCAAGTATTGTCTTGCAAAAATATTTTAAAAATTTCATGGGAGGTCGAGGAGAAGATGCAGCACTGGCGTGGCCGACGACGCAAGGGCTTTTTTTTTTTGAGTCTGACTAATAGGTTTCCTCTACTCCGTACCGTGCTTGTTTGGTCGTGGGGTTGTCTACACTCACTGGCAGCTAGGCCCGACATACCATCTCTTGACGCAGCCAGTCGTTGCACGATGCCTTATGGGAAACTGAAAGAGTCTCAATGACGTTGCCATCCTTGCACCCGTGCCTGGCAGCTCGTGCATGCATGTGCCCATCTCGCAAGTCAATAATTAAGGCTTGATGGACGCAGCTGAATAAAATAATATTTACAACCCAATGAATCCGAAAAGAACACGAAGAATAAGCTCAGTCGACCTTACGCGCCCACTTGCGCCCGTACGCAGCCGACTGCGAATGCTGATTCACTGCCTGGTGCGGCGACGGGCTCTTGGGCTGCACAACGACATCGACCTTTTCCCGCCCGTAGCTCGCCTCCTTCCCTCCGAGCGGAGGAAAGTCATCGCGCGCCTTGGCGTCCGACTCGTGACCGACGACGACGCCGCCTTTGCCCCAATACGCATACATCTGGACACCCAGGACGAGGTTGAGTGCGAGCGCGAGCGCGAAGCCGGCGGCCAGGAGCGGGTCGTTGACTTCCTGCGCCGTCGTGAACAGTCGCGCGGCACAGCCGCCTATCTGTGAGATTACGGCAAAGGTTGAGAGCTGACCAGTGCTGCGCGCGCGGTGGTTCTGCGCTATTTGGGGGAGTTTGGAAAAAAGGGAGAGCGGAAGCGTGCCGAGCTGAGCTGCGGCGAGCGCGCTGGCGGGTGCGATGAAGAGTGTAAACCCCGCCACAAAAATAGCGATGACGGCGGTAAGTAGCCTGCCGGTTAGGTTGGGTGCGGTAGAGAGCTGCCGAGATGAGGGGGGAGGATTGTAGAGGATGATGAGGAAAGTGATGAAGATGTTCTGGATGCCGAGGAAAAGGTTCTCTCCATACGTAGAAAAGGGGAAACCGTTCCGCGAGGAGTAGGCGAGGTTTATTGCGTAGGATAATGTCTCTAGGATGTACGCGGCTAGGGAGAGGCCCCGCGCAGATTGGGCTCGAAGGACTGGGAGAAGGTTAAACGGAAGAAAGGATGGAGGGAGAGCAGCGCACTGAGAAGAAGTTGGGGGACTTTCATTATTGATCCACCGACGACTATTCCGACACCAATTCCTTTGGATAATGAATACTTGATGCAGTCGACATCCTCAATGTTGAGATTCTCTACGAGGGAGACGTAGCATTTCTGGTGACGGTGAGAAACGGTGAAAGTAACGATGGGCAAGAGTACGGACCTGTCCAATTATTGATATACCGAGATCTTTCACGAACCAAGGCAAGTTTCTTGTGATGGATGTCATTGTGTGGTAGTTGCAGTGTGACACGACACGACGACTCAGTGCTCGAGTCACGTGATAATTCGTATAGAGAGGCAGAAAGAAACACCGTCTACTTGTATGAGTTATTCAAAAATGTCAGAATACGACCTCACAAGAACGATTATTCCTTACTTAGATCGACATTTGGTCTTTCCCTTACTCACACACCTTCACGAGAGTGGTCTCTTCGCGTCGGAACAAGTCGCCGCTGCCCAGTATGAACTCGCAAAGGGCACCAACATGGTCGATTACATCGTATCCCTCTATGAGCAACTAAACCCCGATTCCGAGGTCCCACTAGGTGTGAAAACGCTCTGGATCTTTGCTCTTGTATATCCCATCTGACAGATCCAAAAACAAGAATTTGCTGCCAAGCGAGAG
Organism: Lactifluus subvellereus; assembly: GCA_022496195.1. Lineage (NCBI taxonomy): Eukaryota > Fungi > Basidiomycota > Agaricomycetes > Russulales > Russulaceae > Lactifluus > Lactifluus subvellereus. The sequence continues at coordinate 64,176 of WTXC01000089.1, read as the reverse complement.
AAGGCAGTAGCGATAAATGAGCAGCTACAGCAAGAGGCACAAGCTGTCCTAGATGTGATCGAGAACCCAGATTTTGCACAGGCTCTACGACAGGACAAAAATCAAAACTTGGCTTATCTCAGGGATAACTACAGTGTGAGTGACGACGTCCCGAACGACATACACCGTGATTCCCACAGCCCCTTCTTTTTTTTTTTTTTTTTCGTCTTGCAGCTTACCCTCGAACAAATTACGGCGCTATACAATTTCGGAAAGTTTCAGTATACGTACGGAAACTACTCTGGCGCGGCCGACTATCTCTACCACTTCCGCGTGCTCTCCACCGACACGGATCTGACCACGTCCGCGCACTGGGGTAAGCTCGCCTCGGACATCCTCACGGGGAAGTGGGACGTCGCACTCGAGGAGCTTAACACGCTGCGCGAGACGCTCGACGCACGCGCAAGCGCCGCGCCTCTTGCCTCGGCGGTGCCCTCCCACACCGAGCCACTCACGACGCTCCATTCGCGCACCTGGTTCGTGCACTGGTCCCTCTTTGTCTACTTCAACCACCCCGCTGGCCGCACGCTCCTCCTCGAGACGTTCCTCGCCCCCGCCTACCTCAACACCATCCAGTCCGCCGCGCCCTGGATCCTGCGCTACCTCGCCGTAGCTGCCGTTCTCTCGCGCAGGGCACAGGCGTCCGGCGCCGCGGCCCCAGCTGCGCCGATGAACTCGCGCGTGCGGCACGCGATACGGGAGGTCGTCAAGATTGTGCAGTTGGAGGAGTACCAGTACTCGGACCCAGTCACCAAGTTCCTCAAGGAGCTCTACGTCGAGTTTGATTTCGAGGCGGCACAGCGCCAGCTGCAACTCGCGGAGCGAGTCGTCGGGAACGATTTCTTCCTGAGCGAGTACAGGGAAGACTTCCTGGACAATGCGCGGTACCTCATCACCGAGGCGTACTGCCGCATTCACCAGCGGATCGACATCGCGTACGTCGTCCTTCGCCCGCACTTTATCGCCAGGACTGACATTCTTTCTCCAAGCGACCTCTCCGCTCGGCTCAACCTTTCCCCGGAGGAAGGCGAGAAATGGATCGTCAACCTCATCCGCGACACGCGGATGGCTGCCGACGCCAAGATCGACCTCGAAAAAGTACGCCCTTCTACTTGCTTAGCTTCGAACTAACGAACCTGCTGTAGAATGTTATCGAGATTCACCGCCCGGCGCTGCCAATATACCAGTCCGTCATCGAGAAGACGCGCGGGCTGAGCATCCGAACCCAGGCGCTCGGCGCCGCGCTCAGTCGGACAGGACAACAGCAACAGGCACCACCTACCCAGGAGCAACCGACAGTCGTCGAAGGTGCCCGATAAAACCAAAACCTTGTAATGTATCTTGTTCCGTTGCTGTAGCAAAAAAAGGTATACGATATAAGTTTGGCCACGCCTTTTTTTTAGCAGCCGGAAAGATGTTTTCTGCACTCCCGATTCGGAAATATTGATGCACCCATGGGAAGTAAATATGCTGAATAGAGCCAAAGGTAGTCATCACTCTGTGATTTGTTCATGTATGCAGTTGTTGGGTGAATGTTCGGCATTACAATCCATACCGTCGTATTCAAGAGTGAGATACGGTATCATCATCTGGATAAAGCTAGGAATTCGTACTTTGAGCAACCGCTCCACGCTATCCAGCTAGGAATTCGGGACGGGCATACCTTGCCTGGATTCATGATCCCAAGTGGGTCTATCGTCTGCTTGATCGTCTTCATCAGACCTACTGTGCCCGCACCGAGCTCCTCGACCAAGAACTCCCTCTTCCCAATACCAACTCCGTGTTCACCGGTACCTAGAAACGATAGGCGTGAGTGCCCTCTTCTGAGCGGTAGGGAAGGGTGGGCAGAGGCTTACAAGTTCCGTCGAGCGCGAGTGCGCGCTCGACCATGCGGTGCACCAGGCCGTGCACGATTCTGAGCTCCTCGTCCGTCTTGAATGTCAAAAGGGTATGGAAGTTCCCTGTGAATGATATCTCATCATTAGTGGCCATTCGAGAGGTTCGCATCGTGACGTGTTAGTTGATTACCATCTCCTGCGTGGCCTATGACGGTATACAAGATGCCACAGCGCTCAATATCCTGCTGAGTCTCGTACACAAGTTGCGGAAGCTTGGAGATCGGGACGCTGTCCAACTACGAGTGAGCCTGACCACCCGTACAAATACGACTCGAAAACATCGCGTGTATGCATACCATACATCCGTCGACCACGCCTTCGCTCCCTCACCCGCATACGCCAGGCTAGAGTACAGCCCGTTCTTCCGGTCTGTCCACACCGCCTCGGCTTCCTCTTGCGTCTTTGCAGGCCAGAACTTGTCGCCGCCATGCTTCTTGATGATTTTCTTGACTACGTCCACAGCCTCGGAGAGCGCACCAGGTGTCGTGCCCTGCAGCTTGAAGAATAAGTGGTCGGCGACGTCGTACTGGCGGGCAGGATTGCCCGCAGCCAGCGTGGCACGAATGAACGCCGCGTCGACGAGCTCGATGCATTCTGCGCAAAAGGTCGAGTTGGTAGGATGAAGAGAGAATGGGATGGGGATGGGATGGCGCACGGATGCCGATTCCCGTGTTCAGGATCTCGATGACGGCCTCGCTTGCCTTGCGCACGTTGGGAAATCGCGCGGTGGCGACTGTAGTTGGGATCACAGGGGCGAGACGGATGGTCACTTCCGTTACTATGCCGAGTGTCCCCTCTGCACCAATGAATAGCTTTATCATGTCGAATCCAGCCGACGATTTGCGTGACCGGCGTCTCGTCTTGATCACCTCCCCAGAGGGAAGGACGACCGTCTGCGGAAGGACGTCAGTTGACCCACAAAGACTCGATGAGCGGATGAACGGTGAGGCATACTGACCGCGTTCAAGAACCATTCACCCTTTGCCGTGCCATACCGGACGGCGTTGGCTATTGTAAAGGGGTTAATAAAGCTTGAAGGACGACATAATGATGGTACTGACTTCCGGAGCAGCCAGTGCTAAGCATTCCTCCAATAGTCGCGGTGGGAGCGGGATCGAGCTGTGGGTTGTGTAAAGGGCCAATTGGAAAGACGCACGTTCAACTTTGGGCACGTACAGGAAAGAATAGCGGGATACCCTTCTCCTTCAAAGTTTCGTTGATTTCCATCCAACCTACGCCGGGCTGGCAAACAAGGTCCGAGTCTTCAACTGTAAAGTGGACGAAACCGAGACACCCAGGTCGGCAGCCGGCGAAAACACTGAGATCGGAGAGGGAGGCACACCATGGATAGCGAGGATCTTATCCATTGCCGACAAGTCAATGCATATACCCCCATCCTTCCACTACAAATACGGAGTAAGGGATAGTTGTGCAAATGACAGGACAGCACGAGGGAGGAAAGTTACGCACGCCCGCGAAGTGGCCTTCGATGCTCGTTCCGCCCGAGTAAGGGATGATGGGCATGCGGTACTTCCTTGCAACGTTGACGATCTTCACGACATCCTCAGTCGAGTTCGGATAGACCACGACGCTGTGTGAACGCCCTGCACAAACACCCGCCCAATGTCAGCCGCCCAGTGCGCCCGAGTCAAGAGCAGACGGCTCTGTACTGCGCACGGCCAGGCGTACCTGGGAGATGCGTATTCGAAGAAAATCCATGAGCCTTCAACTGGTTTTCGGCGGTCGTGACCGCGTCTTCCGCGAACAACGTTTTGAGTTCCTCGATCGCGCGCGCAAAGTCCTCCGGCGTGCCATAGAGTCCGACGGGTTTGGGCGGGGGCAACACCGTGGTATGACTCGGTGCCAAAGGTGTATTCGAACGCGTGCCAATATAATATCCTCCCAGACCAAACAGAGCACCTCCCAGTGCTAACGCGAAAACGTTCGATGGGGCCGGATTGCCCGCGACCCCATTCGCAGTGCTAAGCAGGCGGCGTGGGTGATGCAGACGTAGCTGTGGTCTCTCGCAATTGCAGGAATATACTCTCAGAGCCCTCCAGCTCCTCTGTAATAGCGACATGCGGCTCTGGCTGATTCGTGAAATGAAGTGAAAGTGGGTCCTCACTGGCAGGCCTGGCACTGTGACGTAACACAGCCCGGTGCAGCGGCAATAGTACGGCCGGGGTGCCTATCACGCTCTGCCCAACTTTGCCCATCATACAAGCGGATACAGTTGAATATATCACGCGGTAAATCATCTATCTAACTCTCAAATCTCGCCTCAATGAGAAGATTTGCCATCCGGATACAGCTAGGTATGGATATATATCAGTGTCGTGTGGGGTGTTAACAACTACAAATTATTAACCTTTCCGGGGTTGAATAGCCAAAGAGGATCAACAGCACGCTTGATGGTTTTCATGAGGTTGATCGTGCCCTCGCCAAGCTCTTCGATCAAGAATTCTTTCTTCCCGATACCAACTCCATGCTCGCCCGTACCTGTACAATGGATGGTCAACATGACAGTAAGGACGCAGGGTGCTGGAACCTACAAGTTCCGTCAAGTCTGATGGCACGCTCAACCATTCGGTGGACAAGTTCGCGAACGATCTGGAGTTCTTCCTCGTTCCGGAATGTCAGCAAAGAGTGAAAGTTACCTGAACAGAGGGGGCTCTCAGCATGGTTATTTGGGTATTAATATGCCCATGGGCGCTGACCGTCACCGGCGTGCCCAACAGTCAAGTACTTAATACCATGAGCTTCAATATCTTTCTGTGTCTCTTCAATGAGTTGTGGTAGATTGGAGATAGGGACGCTTGTGATAACAGTTGGAAGTCAACCCTAGGTAACGGAAGTGGGGAACATACCAGACGTCAGTAAGCCACCCTTTTGCATCCCCGCCAGCATACGCGAGCGCTGTGAAGAGAGCGTTTTTGCGGTCCTGCCAGATGAGGTCCCCTTCTTCTTGCGTCTTTGCACGCTTAAACTTTGAACCATCGTGTTTCTTGACAATCTGCTGTACGATCTTTGCAGTGTCGTCAATCGCGGCCGGTGTCGCACCCTGCAACTTGAAGAATAAATGATCCGCAACGTCATACTTGTTCCCTGTTGCCCCTGATACATTCGTTGCGTGCATGAAAGCTGAATCCAAAAGCTCCATGCATTCTGCAAATCACAGGTCATTGAGTTATGGCCAAATCGAGTCCTTTGGGTTTATCGTATCACGCACGAATATTGGCACCAGTGTTGAGAATCTCAATTACGGCTTCAGTCGCCTGCTTGACGCTGGGGAACTGAGCTATGGCGACCTGTGAGGGAATAATGGGTGCTAGGCGCACTGTTACTACACGAACCCCGGTCATTAATCAACTGTGATTCAGTGTTTGTCCAACTCACCCTCTGTAACGATGCCGAGCGTGCCTTCTGCGCCAATGAACAGTTTTGTCACATCAAAGCCAGCCGAAGACTTGCGAGCACGCTGCCGCGTTTTGATGACCTCCCCAGAGGGTAGAACAACTGTCTGAGGATATTGAAGGTTAGGGGTACAATCTCGGTATTCTCTTTTACGAAGTATGTACCGCGTTCAAGAACCACTCGCCTTTTGCCGTACCGTATCGAACAGCATTCGCTTTTAAGGTTTATGAGATAATGCTGCTGAGAGAGGGGAACGAACCCACTCCCAGAACACCCTGTGCTAAGCATACCACCGATTGTCGCAGAGGGGCCTGGATCTATCTGTCTTCGCTGTGAGTCGTGTCATGCCGTAACGTAGGAGTAAAACCCACAGGGAAAAACAGAGGAATTCCCTTTTCCTTGAGGGTTGAGTTGATCTCCATCCAGTCTACGCCACTCTGGACAACCATGTCCGAGTCTCCCGCTTTATCGAGAGGTGGTGTGGAGAGGTGGTGTCTGCGTGTGTTTCCCTACTAGTAGCGGAGGGAAGGTTACTCACGGTGAATCTCCAAGATCTGATTCATATTTGACATATCGATACAAATGCCTCCGCCTTCATGCTAAAAAGGCCATAATCGTTGCACATCTCGAGGATCAGAGTGCGAAAGAAGCACTCACGCCGATGAAGTGGCCCTCCAAGCTCGTCCCCCCAGCATATGGGACGACGGGCATGCGGTACTTGTTGGCAATCTTCACAATCTTCACTACGTCTGCCGTCGAGTTCGGGTACACTACAACGCTATGCGCTACACCTATGTTCATCCATCTGTCGAGTTAGCATTGAGAACGTGAGCAGGTATGAAAACTCATCGTCACTACTCGCCTTCATGCATCACATTGGGAGAGAAACCATGCGTGGACAGGTTCGCTGGGTCTGTCGAGACCATACCCTCAAGGGTCACCTCCAACTCCTTTATCGCACGCTTGAAGTCCTCCTGCGTGCCATAAATGGGCGGTAGAGCTGCTACGCGGTACGTTGTAGCGGTGGAGACCGAGCTACCGTTGCTAGACCCGGCATAATATGAGCCTAGTCCGACTAGTGCTGTACCGAATGCAATCGCAAGACCTTTTGTTGACGAGCCAGCGACCACTGTAGTGCCAGATGTTGAGAACAAGCGAAGGTGCGCTGGAGTGGAGGGGAAGTGTGAGAAAGCGTTCTGGTACGCGATGGTCCTGCCAACTTGACGCGCCGGCGCCGTGCGGCTTTGCCTTGCTACTCTTACTACGAACTGCATCATGAGGGCCAAAAATATGCCCTCCCGTGAGGTGTCCAGGGCTCAAGATAAACTCCCATCGCGCGCCATCCCATGGGTTTTCTCGTGCATGCTCACGACAAATACTCACCTGCTACACACCCGAGACGGGGCTTCGGAGATTTGTCACTATTTATGCACTTTTTCGGTACCTCCTTGGGTAGAGCTCTTTCCGGAAAGGTACCTCTCTTCGGACTCGGACTTGGTACCCTAGTAGTATTGGCACGTAGTGCGCGTGCCTGGCGAAGCGCGCCGAGTCGCATCAATCCGCCAAAAATGCATCGGCCTGATTCACTTCTTGAAGACGCGTTCAACATGCATCGTACAAGCACAATCAGGTCAGCTCCAGAAGGGTTCCCAAAGCAGAGGTAGTAATATCGCGCTGATTCAACTCCCTCCTTGATTCCCTCGGAGTTTGCCGCCGCGGCCCCTTCTCCAATAGGAGACATGGACCCGGACCTCCGAAAGTAGGCGTTTCGCTGTCGTCGCTTCTTTTCTGGCCATGGTTAAGCACGCGTATCTGGTTTGTAGGATGGATGGCAGCGCCCATCTGTTCTCCGAAGACGACATTTGGTCTTCCAGAATCAAATGCTTTGTCCACCGTGACATTTCACAGTTTGCACATCCAACCGGTTTCTCTCCGAGTGACGTGAAAGCAGAATTAACAAAAACAGAAACCCCGATATATCTCGGTAGTCTTACGATATAGGGCAACTCAACCTAAATGGCTTGTAACGTATGCCTGGAGAGAGGCTACTCGGGCTGGCTCCCTCAAACAAACCACCGATATGATCAATCAAGACAAAGACGACAAGTACTTTTCTGGGCGCTTACTACTAGATCATGGGGGAGACACTGGAAACCAGGGCGAGCGAGATCCCGACGAGCGGTTCTGCTGTGAGCAGACTTACCTACATCTACAGCGATTTTCCATACCGTGCCATAGTAAGGGACGATCGCCGGAGGTGTTGTGGATAGCACTGCTCGGGAAGTCTGGTCGCTGTGATGGCAGTGGGGTCACGGCGAGTAAATATACTGACGTGAATCCGGAATCGAGCCTCCGACGCTTGTGGGGCTGAGTCAAGTCGTCGCGATGTGCCTGTCGCCCAAGTCCTCGTTACACGTTGTGGGTAGATTGATTGTGGGACACGAAGGGGGCCGGGATATCAGATGGGAGGTCCCCCACTGGCAGTTCTCCAGGAGATGCTTACCTAATAACGTCATTTACTTCTCCCACCGAGTGTCCCACCTAGCAAGGGCGAATAGGTAAGATTCGGTTCTTGACACATCGCATCCAGTCCTGCGCACAAGAGCAATGTCGACGACTGACTCGGCTCAGCAGTCACGGGAAGAGCACTTCCTGACGCTGCAACCCTCGCCTGCGCCTGCGCCTCCTTCAGAGCTAGGAACTCGAAAGCACCAAGAAACCCCTTCGATTGTAGCACTTCCCTTTCCTTCTTACGTCGATAGGGTGTCATCTTCGAATTACCTCTTTGGGTTCCGCCTCGGGCTTTGTCTGCCTCTCCCTTTCTCGCAACCTCGACCGTAAGTGGGTGGCTTCTTCGAGCACCAATCTGAACCGTTCGGGCTCGACCACACCTTCAATTTTAGTCCATGAGTTTTCCGACTCGTTGCAACTCGACACCTCTATTGGCACAACGCCTTCTGTAGATCCCGCAGATCGACTTCTTTCCGAGGCTGTGGGAGCCTGGGAGATTATGCCTTTCGTGTGTGTTGGGGACGAGCTGCGGTCAGGACGTTCTAGATAGGAATACGCACGTATCAATTTATCACTGGCACTATCCAGGTCTGGGTGCTGTGGCTTCCAGAGGGGAGAATTCTTAGGTCTACGCCCTAATGCACCACGAGCTTCACGAGCAGCGACAAGGTTTCGGCAACGTGTGCTCGCGATTTCCTCGACATCACTGGACTCTTCAATCGTCCGGCACTGGCAATTGCAACGCGTCGCGTCCGAGCCGAGTCCGCCGCTGTCTGTGACTTCAAGTTGCCCGCGTTCGCGTATTCACGTGACCGCGTTCATTGGTACAATATACTGTACTATATGAGGTATATACCAAGCCAAGTACACAAATCATCCACTGCTTTCTGGCGTGTTTAAAAGTCCTCGTCTTCGTCCTCCTCCTCCCAATCGACAGCTTCCAACGCCTGCTCGCCCTCAGCATGCAACTTGTCCAAACCCGTCAGGCTCTCAAGGAAGCCCGTCTCGTTGAACGCCCTCAATAGCATCGCAAATCCTTCCGCCTCGTACGCCTTCAGAACCTGTCGCAGAAACCATCATGAGTTAGTCTGGTCCAGATCGCGTGTCGTCACAGTTGGCGCACCGTCTCACTGCACCCTGTACAACGGTCATACGCAGCGCCGACAATCTGCATATTGCGGAACTGCGCAAGAAATCCGCGCAGCTGGTGAGGGACGAGCCCCAACACGCTTCCTCCATCTTCCTGCTGTTGCTGTTGGGGTTCCTGGGCAGGCGGTGGTGCCGGTGCATGGAGGCTATGGATTGTCCCGGTGAGGCCCGACCCATCAAAGTCGCTCGGAAAGTGGAGGACTCACCCTAGTGGATGCTGAAGGAGCGAAACGAGGAGCTCGACAGCTGTCGCAGACGCGATCGGCGCGAGCCCTGGGCGCGTCACTGTGCACATCTGGTCCAGTGTGCGATCCGTAAGGGACTAGGCAACGTCGACATGCAGCAGCCACTTGATCAGTACCGAGAGCCTCAGAGCAGCAGGGATGTGGACATACGTCTGCGGGAGCCACAATATCGTTGCAGTAGTAACACCCCAACCTTTTCGAACTGTTTCCAGGATTCTCGCGCGCACCATGCCGCATAACGAGGTACGAGTCAAAGCCTAGAGCTGCATTCAGTACGATCTGTCCTTCGGGAATCAGACAATGAGGAAGCTATGGGGGATGGTACTCGCCTTGCCCTTCGCAGAGCCGAGCATCGTTGGAAGCCAGCGGCTTTCACGTGAGTCCATCAGAAGAAAGACGGCGTCATGTCCCTCGAAGAGCTCTTCAAGGACCTTAACGTCTGCCTCGGTTTGTCCCTCAGAGCCCGGAGGGATCGGATGACCTGGCATCGGAATGGAAAGCGTCACTGCCTGGGCATCCTGAAAGCGTCGTTGGCACGGCTCTCTGTTATAATGTGGATCGGCACGTACAACCCCGGGAGAAATCTTCTTCAGCCGCTCGGCAGCGGCCTCAGCTTTAAGCCTGCCGCCGTGGAGGCAGTCATCAAATTCGAATAACGGTTGTCGCACAGGGTTAGAGAAGGATACTCTGCCCGAGTCAACGAGCGTAATCTTGCGAATACCCCAACCCTAGCACCTGCATCAGAAGAGATGAAACAGCAGGGTCTGTAAGGGGAGCTGACCATGAGTGCACGCGCAACGTAGCACCCGAGGGTGCCCGCTCCGAGTAGTAAGCACCGTGTCTGTGCGATCTTCTCTAGGTCGAGTGCCGGAAGAATCCGCCAGCGCATCAATTTGAGATTCAAGTCCACCGCCTGGTCCGCAAGCCTGCCGTTCCGGACTGCTCATCACGCATGTACGCGTCAGCGAAGAAGGTGGGACTGACCTTCTAGGATCCATCATGGGAGCAAGATCGGCGACTCGCGCGCCCAGTTTACCTTGTACATTCTTTTCCCATCCAACGGCGCTCGGCTTTTCCGCGTTATTTGGACCACCACGTAGAACACCGAAACGACTCGACAAAGCATCTCCGCGCCAACACAGCACGCGCACGGTCTGCGTCACCTCTGGATGTACGGCGCGGAGGTACGCAAGGAGATTGCGTAGAGGCCATCCTGGCGCAGAAGGCTGCGCAGATGGATCGAGGAAACCAATCGTCCGCTGAAGATCGTTTCTGACTCACTCTACGTCGAGGAGATACGAAATACGGGGTACGCACCGACTGCTGAGGGACGTTTGCAAAAAACGCATCGAACTCCTGAACAGGGGCGACCTCAACACCGTCGTGTTGTGCGGGTCTTACGAGGAAGAATGCACGGGCGGTCAGGGAGAGCTGCTCAGCGAGCGAGCTGAGCTGAGCTTTCGAGAGGTGTGCCTCCGCGGTAGTCCAGTCATCATCGATCTCCCACAAAGGTTGGGCAGCGAAGGCGGGAAATGCGAACCAGTAATAGAATTTGAATTTCTTGAGGTCAGCAAAGGTAATGAGCAGGAATCGTGTCAAGGCTGACGTGTCGTGGTTCTTGACGATGCTGTCCCAAATCTACGATGAAAAGTGTCAGAAGATGCCATTCGTAAGCGTCAGTGGCCCAGAGATGGTAGACTTCTCCCCGGAAACTATGGAAATTGGAGTGGAGCTAACGCCACGCATGGGGAAAGCTAGGACGCCGGTGAGGGCGGTTCAGATCTCCCGAGGGATCGTCTCGTCCAAACGGCCTAGCAGAGAAACCACAGCAAAATGCAATGCATACCTCATCCGATAACTGATTAAACAGGGCACGCTTGTCAGCGTTCTTGAATTCCTCGATGGTGTTGTAATTCTTCAATATGCCCTGGGCCGGAACGGAGTGGAGAGGTGGGCTACCATGATCAGCGCGCTATCTCCGAGATGGGAGCAGAAATGCCCACCTGTAACCCTCAGAAAGTCCTTCCCCACCGACTGCGATATTGCACCCTAGTGCAACCTCTTGGCCTGTGTTCCGGTCTTTGACGGTGCGGCCGGCCGAGTATGTTGCCGTAAGTGTAAGCGATTCGTCCGACAAACGAAGGACCTCGAGCTTAAGCCGACTGAGCTCGTGCCAGAAGGTGGGCTGAACAAGGGATGAGAACTGTGCGAACTGGACGACGGGCATGACAGTGGTATTCAGAGGTTGACAAAGGGTTTATGAGCTTATCGGATTTGGCTAGTCGGGGATGCGTCCTAATTTAGTACTGTACTGTATCACAACTCACGCCCGAGTCACCTATACAACACTACCGTGGATGATATCGTTATTATCGATATATGCTCATCTGGTTTTATCACGAAGGCCAGTGCTAACGGAGAGGGATCGGGGTGACTGCAACAGCGTCCGATGGACGGACTCGGATACAGTAACTCAGGCTTGCGTTAGTAACCTTTGTCAGGCCCCGAAGCGGCTTGAAGACCTGCCAGTGGGGGCATAGGTGTGTGCACCGCGACCGTGATGATAGCCTGGGCCACCACTGACCTTGGCATCGCGAGACTAGGTCATTATGTCTGTAAGTCTGAGCTCCCCCTGACCTCGTGATAGATCCGGACACTCAACTTAACCCCCCACTTCCAGCACATAGCCCACATTTCCGAACTCCCCCGCCTCCCAAATGAGATTTGGCGGGAGATAGCATCCTTCCTTCCGCGCAGGGATCTCCGTAGTCTCCTCTTTGTTCCCCACGTTCTATCTTCGATCTCAAGTCAGCTTCTCTTTAGAAGACTGTGTTTGCAGCTTGGGACCATACCGCCTCACACTAGCTGTCAACGTGTACATGAGGTGCCCTTGACGGCCGACTCGGACATTGTTGGATGGCATGCACAGCGTAGTGCTGGAATTCTCAGTCGGCTCGCATCTGATGTGATATACGCAAATTCAGTCAGGTCGTTATCTGTTTGGGCACCGGGGCAGTTCTTGACTTCAGCTAATATGGGTCTGTTCACGTTCTCGAAAGCATTTGCGGTGCTGTTCCGTACTTTAAGCAATGCTGGCCAATGTCCTTCCCCAGCTTACCAATCGGAAGGCATTCACCTGTCGCATGTGTAACAACGCCCTTGCCCAACTGTTCGCCATACTAGAGAAAAGTCACCCCAAATTGCACAACTTAGTCATCAAGTATGCTTTCCTTCTCGCTATTCAAGATTCTCATCACAATGATTTCTCTGGCAGATCAACCAGCATAACTCCTTCGCCACTCCCGAAACTTCATTTTCTTAGTTGTTTTGCCTACAGGGGGCCACTTATTGGAAGGTCCCCTGACCTCCGGGAGCTCTTGTCCTCCCAAACAGTTGCACTCCACACCATCATTATTCATCGCGGAATCGGTGACTATTCGACGCCATTCCATTCCACCAGCAATCTACGCAAGCTGCACCTGGCTCTCTCTATCGCCGATGCGGACTTTGTCTCGCAGATTCTCTCTAGCGGCCATCAACTAGAAAGCCTATGGCTTCAGGTAACCCTCAAGCTTGGCTGTGTGCTTTCAACTGTGTTACGTGCCCACGCGAGACCCAATTCATTTCCCTCACTGAGTGAATTTTCATTTCTGTTGCGGCACGTCGGGTACGGCTATGTGGATGAAGACCTCTTCCCTGCCGTGGCCGCGTTTGTGCGGGGGGCCCCCGCGCTTACTGCGCTGTGCATATCACACCCGCCCGGGCTGAATACCGTCGGGTACAACTCGGCATTCTCGGATGTGCTCCCCTTGCTCATCAACCTGCGCGCGCTCAAGTTTCGTGTGCCGGAGAGCCTGTCCTTTGAGCTCTCCGCATCGCTCATCCCACGCAGTGTGGTCGCTCTCGAGTTGCAGACCCCTTTCGACGTTTTACTCCCCGGGTCAACTGTAAGTGTACCCCCCTCTTCGTTCCTCCTTTCGAAAAAACCCTCATTACCAGAAGATTCAGCAATTGTTGCCTCTTTTTCCGGGCGAGCTCAAGTTCCTTTCTCTGCCCGCCAATTTCTCGCCAAATGTGGAAAGTGTTATGCGCGATTGTCCCCCAACAGTCCGCATCATGTGTCTCAACAAATGCTATTACACCATCCACCGCACGGATAAGGAGCAGACGTTTGAGCATTGGACCGGGCAAAGGGAGAGAATATACGTCAATAATTATCTAGAAGAGGTGGACTGCGAGGAAATTAGGTTTCTATACTCGAGGCTGCCATTGTGCTGGTAGGTTGCAGTAGGCTAAGATCCGTTGTTAGGTAATTGAACAACAATGTCATGTCTGTTAACATCTAATTTACAGCTTACATTACAAAATAATCGGGCCTTGTTGATCACGTGGTATCAGTTTTCGTTACATCCAGCGGCCCGACTTGAGTTATGATGGGCAGAACTTCCAGCACTGGTCCAGGTGAAGCGTGGAATCCTGCGTTTACTATTATCCAAAGCGGTTGGACTGCAGAAATGTAAGATTCATGTTTTCGATGCTTCCATGGGCTACGCCATGATGGGGGTAGGTTTATTCGGTATGAGTTAGAGGCTAGAAGGTGGCAGTACTATCATTGCAATGAACGGATTATGTTTCGTCATGCAAGACCGATTATGGTTCTGGCTTATCCCTTCGAGCACGGGACATAGGGAAATCACGCTCGTGTCAAATTCAGACTGAATGGGCTCTGGGTTGTGTATACATGCCTTCTTTTTCCGTACTAGCATGTACTAGCTCCAGCGTTTAACTAAATAAACCCCGCGGAGCAGACTCGCTTCGGTAGAGAAAGCGTAAATCACTAGGAAGCATGGCTCAAGTTGAGAAGGGACAGAGACGGGGGATGAACAACTCGACGTACTCTAGAGAGGAATGGTTAACCGAACTTACTGTCCGGCGGCCGCCGTTCCCGTTCCAGACTCTCCAAGTACTGCTTCATCGCCTGCGCCCAGTCCCGATATCGCCACGCATCTTCATGCAGAGCCCCCTCTAGGACCACGAGCCGCCCCACAACCCCTCTCGGCCCACCGTCAACACCCTCCTCTGCGTCTCCAGATGCCCGCAGCACTTCAAAGATCTCCCGGCCCATCGCGGGCGGAACGACCTCGTCCCGCTCACTGACGAGCACCATCGCGCGGCGCGCGAGACCCCAGGGGAATACATGCGCGGCTGCGGCAGCGCGAGCATCCCACCGGTCGCGTACGAACGGGCCGAGGTAGCGGTAGGGTAGCCATCGCTGCGGGTAGAGCGCGTGGAGCATGTCTGGCACGTTCGTGAACGCGTTTTCGAGCACGAGGCCATGTACGGCGGCGGCGGCGGCAGTTGGCGCACCTTTGGGGGGTGCGAGAAGGCAAAGAGCGATGGAGGCACCGAGGGAGTGGCCGTAGATCGTCAGGTGCGACGCGGGAAAGCGAGAGGCGGCAAAGGCGAGCGCGGCGGTGTAGTCTGCGGTAAGACCGGCCTGAGTGGGACGTGCTGCTGAAGATGTCCAATATGAGCGCGGGGCGGGCGCAAGGATGGCCAATGATGGGACGGCATTCAACACAGTGGTGAAGACAGGGATGCGATGGAGTGGGTTTCCGGCATTGCCTGCACAAACATCCAGAGCCAGATGAAATCATGAGACGCAACGCGATAATTGATGGAGTACCTTGGAAATATACGATGACATGCTGAGGAGGAGAGGCCAAGTTGCGACGCAGCAGTAAAGTTGACAGCCGGACGCTGTTCGGTTGGGAACTGGGAATAGAGAGTTCCTCGATGTGAAGACCCTTAGGCGTGTACTTGGGGTACACGTCTGCAAGTGACTCCGTCCTAGAACCTAAGGGCACATACCCTGGGGGTGAACTTAGCACACAGAAAATGGAGAATGCTTGCACTGCCAATCACCCATGTATATCATTTTGCGCTGAAATATGACGAGCATCAGACACTGAATAAATGATGCACAGCGCTGGGACTCAGCGCCATATCCTTTCTAATCGATCTGCAAGACGGACCTTGTATGCCCATAGTGCTAATGGGAGACCGACAAATGCGGACAGGACCAACCAACCCGACGGCACATCAGCACTGGGTTGCAAGAGGAGGCTGGCGGTACGTAGGGTATTTGATACTGAGAGTGGGGAGAGGTAAGGCGATCCGCCGATGCCAACGTTGACTCTCAGGTACGTGTTGCAAGGGCCGTAGTAGTATTTGGCATGACGACGAAGACGGACGCAAACCCACCTCGCGATCCTTGAGGACCGTGACATTGCCGAATCGACGTGGGCTTTAGAATTCGCTAGGGGCTCGGCCGGCGCCTGCCAGCGGTAAGTTAAGTTAAAATGGACGCTGGGACCAACATTCAACATTACGAGTCCATACACTACATTCTATATGTTATACGTTTTACAATGTGTTGGAGAACCATCAGTGCTCCGTCTCCTCCCAAGTTCGTCCCACGGTCTTGACAAGATCCTCGGTGGTAATGGCCTTTCCGCTCGTGAAGTAACCTGCAGCGATCTTCGCGTCAATTTCAACACGCGAGTCCATTGGGATCAGGTATTCTACACGAGTCCGGAGCATCATCAATGAGGACAGCAGCTCAATTCAGCCAGCAAGACCAGACGCACCAGGGATGTCGTAACGCTTGGCGATTGGGATACCCGACTGCACAATCGCGTCGTATTTCCTACGCAGGAAGCATATATGTTAGTACAGAAATGCTTTAACGCGGAGATGCGCACATGTCACTCATAGAAACCATATTGTCGATCTTCTTGATGCCCAGCCAGTGCAGCACATCAGGCATGAGTGCCTGGAAGCGCATGTCTTTCACGCCGGCTATCAGCTCTGTCGCGCGGAAGTACTTGTCTGCCGAGTCTCCGCCACGCTTGCGCAAGTTGTACACCAGATACTTGGTCACTTCACCCAGCGCACGGCCTTCCTTGCGGAAATACACGACCACACCAACCCCTCCGCGCTGCGCCGTACGAATACACTCCTCAATTGCGAATACGAGATACGGCTTGCACGTGCAGATGTCAGAACCAAACACATCAGAACCGTTGCCTGTGGGAAATGCCGAGTTAGCAGTGCCTTACTCAGAGGGTAACGCCCTACATTCGTCGTGCACGCGTAATGTGAGCTCCTTGCTTTCGTCTGACAGATAAGAGACTGAGCCAACTGCCAAGTATACGTCAGTGATTCGTGGATGACAGGAGGTGTAGAAATGCCGTACAGATATAGACGGTCATGCCACCAATGGGAGGTAAGAAAACCTTAATATCTGGTCGTGTGATCAACTCGGGGTACATTCCACCCGTCTCTTCGAACAGAGCCCGGCGGAGAAGACCTTCTGATCTGTACCCGTTGTTGTCGGCGTAGGTCACAGGTAAGTGAGGTACTCACATCTTGAAACGCTCTGCTACGCCAGGCATGTACCACACAGGTTCCACCGCGGCCTTACTCACATTAATTTCCACGCCAGGATCCGCCGTGCTAGTCGTTCCATCCGCATTGAGTAGGGGCGCACTTTTCAGCACTACCTTCCCATCCACGACAATATCGCCCTTGCGGGATGACTCATCAATCTCGCTTAGCTTGATATGCGCCTTGGTGATCGCTATGCTGGGCCTGATGTCTAGGCCAATGGCCGATTCTGCACGGAACACCTGCGTGGTAAGGTGGCCCCAGGGGTCAAAGGATACGATTTTGCTGGGGTCAAACCAAGCTGGATTTGGCGGGATAGCCACCGGCGGTTCTGTGAGTGCATAGTCCGGTTTATGCGTTGGGACAAGAGTGCCCATTGCCACGGCAAGAGCCCGATAGATCGAATAAGAGCCTGAATGCGCCCCGATGGCATTACGCTGCTTGATGGATGAAGTAAGGCGCGAGGGAATTACCGGGCCACGCTCCGTCGGATTCTCCGCACCCCACTTGAGCGGGACAGGTTTAACACCGTGTTGGTCGGGATATGCTATAGTGCTGGTCAGCGATGTTAATGCAATGTATTACAAAACCCCGGGACTAGGGGTAGAATGTTTGATGCCTTAGGCTAGTTCTAAAGCCTCACCCAACACGTAATGTACCAGGGAACCGAACATCCATAAGCCACGATGGGCGAAAAATGACTCCGAAAAAAAAAAAAAAAAAGGCTCGTTGAGAACTCACTGGTAAGCATGATACGACCAGGGTACAAAACCTTCTCGCGCTCCTTTTCTGTTGAAATGCCATCGACACCTTTCTCTCCGAATGGGGTTATGGTTGAGTGGGCAGGAACTGAGGGTGGTGTGGACGACGCCCCATCGGGGCCCGACAAGGAAGCATGTGTTGGACTTGGGAGCCCTTGGCTACTAATAGGCCGTATGTGAGGCGATACCGGGTTGGTCAGAGAGTCGAGCTATGGTCACACTGTTAGGACAAAAAAACAAATACTGTAGTACGGAACAATCGACCGGACCTTTGCCTGCAAAACTTGTTGTGAGAGTTGCAGGGACTCTAGCTGTGTAAGAATCTGCGTGAGGACAGCGCTATCTGATGACATGCTCGCGATGGTGGATGAGGATGAGGATAAAGTGACAACGTTCAACTTGAATTCCCGAACATATCGGTCGCGTCACGGTATGATCTAATCAAATCAGACTACAAACTATAAACTTGCTACTTCCAATCCTCTTCCGATGAATGAAATAACTCAGCATCTTCCCATATGTCCACAGCATCATCAGCCATGATCCGTTGCTCTATTCCTTCTATAGCATCCTTTGCTGCGGCCGCCATCATCTCTTCCTCCGTCATAATCGGACCTGGGCCCTTAACTGGGCACTTGAACTTGGCAGCCTCGTATCCGTCCACGCACACACAACAGACCTTTTCCCCATCCTCTTCGTAAATTTGGTATTGTACTTCGAAGCGATGCTGAGCTGATAAGAATTCGAGCCAGTGTACCGGCGCCTCCAGCTTCTTGAATGCCTCGATGGCTGCAGCACGTTTCATTTCTTCCTCGCTTGGTGCTGTCGGGTCGCGTGACGGGGCCGTAGTGATCGTCGTGCCATCAACAATCGCCCTGCATATCAGCGTGCCCCCAGCCTCCTCTATGCAGTACTCTATACTGCGAGTACGCTTCGCAAGCCAGATCCGCAGTAAGGATACAGGATCCTCCAACAACGTGATGGCCTCCTCCGCTACAGCGAAGCGGACGTCCTCCCGGCTGACGCGCCCTCGCCATTCATCCTCGACCTTAGCAACCTCGTAATCGTCCCAGAGGACCGAGCAGCTGACCCTTTTCCCATCCCTTTTGGGGGTACCGCATTTCACCTTCTCGTGCTTTTGGCCCGCCCACAGGTACAGCCGCGAGACAGGGTGCCTCACATCCATATCACGCTCGACGATGCGCTCCAAGATCTCCCAGTGACCCAGGCGTCGGAGCACATCCCGCGTGACAGTAAGGTTTCCTAGAGAATCAAGGTAGACCGCGCCGAGCAGGCTCTCGAACATGTCGCTCAGGAACTTGGGTGCCTGTAACGACGTCAGCGCCGACCACGGGAAAGCGCGACCCTCCTCAAGCGCAGCCTCGATGTCGTCGCAGCCCCCTGGCCGTTCCCATCGCGCAAAGGTGGAATGTTGTTCATTTATGACGGGCACGCTTGAATGCAACAGGCACTTGTAGAGGTGCACACGCTGCACACCCTCCGCCACAGTAACACCGTCATGTTGTGACCACGACGGCATGACCGCAGGCAACTCGGTGGACGCACGTAGGCACAACATCGCAAGGAAGTGGGCGTTCACCACGGCTGTCTTGATCACGTGTATCTTTCCCGGACCGTAGTCCTTTCCTGGAGCGTGGTACAGGTAATCGGTGACAAGCATGTCAAGCACGGCATCTCCAAGGAACTCCATGCGCTCATAAGAGATCGTCGCCAGGTCGTTCTGGTAGCTTGAATGCGTGAGGGCTTCTACCACGATCGCCTTGCGGCGGAATGTGTACCCCAGGATACTCTCCACAACAGCAATTTGACTCGGGTAGCGGTCGAACTCGGGGACACGTGAATACATAACTTCGACGCATTCGGGGAGCGCGCTCCACGATAGACCGAGATCAAAGACCTTCATGCATTCAACCCCCAACGCAAAACCACCGTGCAAATACGCAGCACCGATGAGCGCCTCGACGACGTCCGCCAAGACCTTCGTTGATAGATTCCGCTTGACAGTGGCTCTCCTCTTCTGTTTTTCCGTCATCCCTGACACATCAGGCGACGTCAACCGTGCATCTTCGGATAGCAACGCAACCGGGTCGGATGCAAGTCGTGGTTTCCACCTCCTGGGAACGAAAGAATCGCGGATGATCCACTTGTACAGCTTCCGGTGTATTGCCATCTTGGCAAGATTGGCATTCGAGACCGCATGGTCCTTGCGTCTCGCTAGATATCCCTCGTGCCAAAGCGGGTGCGCAGAGAGAAGCTGAATGCTCGCTGCATACTTGAGGACGGTGTCACCAAGCGTCTCGAGGCGCTGGTAGTGGCTGCGTTCCTGCGCAGCCGGTGTAGTAGTCGCAGTCAAGAGCAAATCCAGGGGGATCCCAGCCAACGCTGTTTCTGCGAATAAGGTATCCCGCATGGAAGAGGCGGTGCTGACCATTTGTAAGTGCCTGATGATTGAGGGAACCCGCAGCGCGTACTGCGCTTCGTGTGACGAGATCAGCGCGACCAGCGTGAAGTCCTTCAGAAGCAGCACTGGCTTTTGGCTCTTGGCATCCACCCCCTTGGACTCGTCCGGCATGGGTGTGAGCAAGTTGCGCTTAACGAACGATCGCGCCTCGATCAATGGGTACGTGATCTCGAGCCTGGCGGCACCGTCTTCATCGTCCCTACGAACGTATCGCTTCTCAAGGTCCGCCTTTTCTTCTATGGTGGCGGGGCTGTTGTGCCAGCGAATAAACTGGTAGGATTTTCCGGTAAACCCCGTCCCGCTCACAATCGAAATGTCGTTCGCGTGACCGTAGTGCCGCTCAAACCACGAGTAAGGTGCAAAGAGCCTTTGTCCACCAGTGGCAGAAGAACTAGGGTCAGAGGCCAAGGCATCCCTTCGCTCGTTCCAAACCGTTGGGGATTCGTCCACGGGAATAAAGAGATGAAGGAAGTCCGTCTGGTCCCATTTCATACGCGTGCCATATATCGGCCAGAAGAGCCGACGCGTAAACTCTCTCGCGCGGCCCAGAATGTCGCTATCGACATCAGCCGAGATAGGCGTTCCTACTTTGACGCGCACTTTGAATGGAAGGCACTCGCGTGTATGGATGATAGGGAGCTCATCGTCCCGGAGCGAAGGGAGGGCAGCCTGCGTGAGCATACGCAAAGGCGGCAGTCCGTCCATCTCCAGTATCGTTGACCACCACAAGTTGTGTGCCTCGCCGTTTCCAGGGACACGCCAGGGATCCATCTGGCTCGAGACCCGTGCCGTGCCCTCACGCTGCTCGACGTCCTTTAGCAGCAACCGTACCTCGCTTTCCAGCTCGGGCTCCAGGACGTTCGTGAGCGGCAGGAGATGCTCATTGAGCAATTCGTTTTCGAAAAGCGCGCAATAGGCCTGGAAGGCGACGTTGCGTCTCGCCGACAGCTTTGTGCGGTGAACTCGGGGAGTTGAAAATGTGCGGAAACAGGGGGGGACCAGTCTAGGAAGGGTTATAGTGCAGCCGTATCGTCCCGTGTATGGGGGTCGTGGTCCACCATGAGTGTGCCATCCCAGGGGGTAATCAGGGGGGTCGATCTCAAAAATTGGAGCATAGTTGCCCAAGCCGGAATAAGGAAGAATGGAGCAGAAGTGAGTAATATGCTCGATTGCAGAGTCTCCCGTCAGCACTGCGCTAGTGAAGGATTCAGAAAAGGGAAGGGGAGAAGAGAGAATGAGACAGGGCATACCCAGTCGATTCTACGCTAAATCGCAAGCTTCCGTCATCATCGTCCACTGATTGATCTTCACAGAGTAGCTCTCGGAGCCCCTTTCTCGTGTTGTACAACCTTGTCATCTCTTTCTCCAATTTCTCCCATTCGCAAACCGTCGGCGCGAACGCCAATGAGTCCGAAAGCATGACAACGAACGTGCTACGTTCCTGGCGCGCGCGCCCGCGGCTCTGCGCCCAGCTGACCATATTCGGGGGCGGGTCCCATCGC
Source organism: Lactifluus subvellereus (assembly GCA_022496195.1). NCBI lineage: Eukaryota > Fungi > Basidiomycota > Agaricomycetes > Russulales > Russulaceae > Lactifluus > Lactifluus subvellereus. The sequence continues at coordinate 42,726 of WTXC01000089.1, read as the reverse complement.
ACGACGTTGCAGCACGCCTGGATGTCCAGCCCTTCCTCCGCGACGGCGGTCGCAACGACCAAGTTGAGGTCGCCGATGCGGAAGTCCGCGAGCGTCGAGTTTGCAGGTTGGCGTAGCAGGCGCCGCGTGATGTCGAGGAACGAGCGGCGCCGCGAATTGCCAGATTCGCCGAGGAGACTACCGACGCTGAAGACGTGCGCAGTGCGCGGGTGTCGTGAGAGGATCTCAGTCAACGCGAGGACCGTGTCGCGTCGCGTGACAAAGACAAGGCCACGGTAGTCCATGCCCTCGCCCTCAAAGAATGCCTTTTCACTCAGCAGGACATCGACCAGCTTCTCCACTTTGTCCGAGCTCCGCTGCAGGACGTCCTCGGGATCGTCGTCCGACACGGGTGCGATCTCGACCCGCGAAAGGTGTTTGAGCAGGTAGTTCCTCTCGCTTTCGCTCCACGAGAAGGAAAATTCAGGGAATATACCGCCTGCCCCGGTCGCCTGCTTGCACACCTGTTGGATGTACCAGTCTGCCGCCCACTCGCCGAGGTCTGAGCAGATCTCGTCTGCGGAGCGTTCAAAGTCTCGAAGGCCCTTGTGCGTAAATGTGTCGTGCTTGTCGATCGCCCTCGACAACCGCTGGTCGATGCGGTTGCGCTCAGGACCCGGGTCGAGTTGTTTGAGTGTGGCACGCCGGTCGATCACCCACGGGTCCTCCTCAATATTCAGGGAGGCAACGACCTCCTTGAGCGATCGCAGGCTGCTCGAAGGTGGCGAACCGACGAGACAATACTCCGGCTCAGCATAGATGACGTGCTTGAATTGAGGGCGATGGACGAAACCCTCGAGTTCCTCGCGGAATAAAAGCGGGGCGCAGATGGTGACATCCAAATTGAGTTCAAGTTGCCTGCCCAAAATCTCTCAGTCACATGCACTGCCAAGAACAGAAACAGGGAATGTTGGCTTTTACGCACCTGAAAGCTTTCTCCGCATTACCACCGAAGATTGGACTCGCAGTGAGTCCGAGGATCATAGGACGCACATCCCCATCCGCCTCTTCGGGGACGCGGGGTGGGAGCTCAGCGTAAAATTCCCGCATTATGAGGTTATATGCATGCTTATCAGCAGCGTGGTGCGCCTCGTCGAACACGAGCAAACTAATATCGCGGCCAAGGTGTACGTATCCATGGCGAAGCGCGTTAAGGAGTACGTCATGCGTGCTAACGACGACGCGGTGCGTTTTCAGTACACGACACCATAGCGCCCGGTCCTTCCACTGGTCCGGCTCGTTCGCGCCCGAGATGAGCCCGACGGGGACGGGAAGATGAGCTTTAATGACTGATCGCTGCTGCTGTGCGAGCGCGACGGTCGGTGCGAGGAACCATGAGACCTGGGTGGGGTAGGTGATACGCGCGTAAGCGACTCGGATAGATATCGTTGGCCGGGCGCGGCAACGACGTACACACCTTACGCGATTCGCTTTCTGCTTCGATTTTCATACGCAGGACTGCAATGTGGGTCTTGCCTGCCCCCGTGTCAAGTGCGATGATGATGTTTTGCTTCAAACTCTCCTCGAGCATCTCCTGCTGGTACCCACGGGTGCGAACTTCGACGATTGGCGCCGGCGATGGCATCTCATCGCTCCGCGTTGCATTCACGTCGTCTGGCATATTATGGCAGCGTCAACTTGGTGGTACTGTTAGAAGGGGAGAGGTGTATTAATGGAGATGCTGGCCCAGGGAATGCTCCTGGGTTCGAGTTATATCGGTTCACAGCTTAAGACCCCTGGCCCCCCTCTATTTCTACTGCGCACTGCCGTTGTACAAGTGCTAGGATACGAGTAGAAGGAAATGGAAGTTTGATGCCGGAAAAAAAAGTCGATTTGAGGAATCATGAAGCTGCTGCGCTCCCATCGATCGGCGAGGTTTCCCACAACAATCAGCGCCTGTACTAGTACGTAATCCCCCTCTCCATTACATCGCTCGCCAGACTCGGGCCGCAGGCCTCAGGTTTGAAAACGGCGAAAGGTCAACGATACTTTTTCCTTTATGTTTATTATAGCACGCCCAAGTGTGCCCTGGAATACGAGCGAATATCCTGGGTATAGCGTCTTCACTGGCACGGCAGGCGGAGCGTCAATCAATTGTTCCCGCAGCCATCCGATTAAGAGATCATCCATCCGATAACTATTCCGCAGTAGCATGCGGTCGCAGCAGTCAGACACATTCCGCCAGCTGTGACTTCGACTTGAACATGCGGAAGAACCGTGTCTCAGAAACACCATGAGTCACACATACTATGTCGCATCGTCTATAGTGATGTCTTTCCCGAGCCACTCGAATGGCAACGATAGAGCGATGAGGCCCGATATATAAAGCAGACAGGCAGAAATACATACCAACATGGAATATCGTGGGATTCGTGTATGGACCGAAAGCTTGAATCAGTGACGTCGGTTTTTTGTCGGAAACAGCTCCGCTGAGATCGCGTATGGCACGTTGTACATAGTATTTCGAAATGGTAGCTGTAGGTCGAACTAAGTGGAGTGAGGGAGGGGACGAGCATGCTGTCGCAAAGGGAAAAAAACTGGTGGTACGGAAACAGTAGATATCGCGAGCGAGCCAGATCATTTGAGACTTAGAAGCTCGACGGCCCATCCTGAAGCAAAGCGCCCGACAGGCCAATGACGCTCAGGATGACTTGCTGGGAGGTGGAGGAGTACTTAATTTGCATCGATGATCTCCCCCTGAGCTGCCAAAAAAACAGTCGAGAAACACCACCATCTGATTGTGACACGATGATGGGTATCATGATACATACTTCAGCCATTTCCTTCCCGTTTGAATCCACGGTGCGTCGCCGCATCCCAAGGTCCACGGATCTCGCTAGTAAATTATCTCAGTGATGCCCGAGCACCAAATTTAGTTGAGAACTGACTGCCCACATCAAAACAACAGGCGCCCCGAATGTAACGCTCGTCAACATGGCCGCACAAAGCGCAGGTGATAGTGCCGCCAGCGCTACAGACCCTAGCAGTAGCGTCACTAAAGACCGAAGGGGAGGCATCGACTGCCGGCCAAATATATATGCGTAAACACATGGTGTTACACAATGGAAAAGCACGTCCTTGTACACGACGCCGGAGGATAGGAAAGAGTGCAAAGGCTTCGACCGAGAAGAGCATTAACGCGAAAACGGCAAGATCGTCGTGAAGGCGCGAGGCCAAGACGACCGCAGCTGAAGTAGCAGCCTTGATGGACAATACCGACATCAGCCTTTTTATTTCAGTTGGGGGAGGTCCTTTTTGTCAACATTCCCCAGGCGCCAAAAAGAGACGAAACAGGGCACAGACCGTTCACATTGGATCGGAGGCGTGGCGTACGAGTAGTCAGCAAGTACAGCATGCACCAGTAAGAAGGCCGTCGCGAGGGCCCAAATAGAGTCGGCAGAGGTGGGTGCGGTGAGGGTGCAGAGGATGGGTGCGAGGGAAATGAGCGCGAGGAAGACGAGTAAGGATGCCTTGACTGTCCGTGCACCTGTAGAAACGGCATCAGCCTAGTTGTTCAATTAACACGAGTACGCAGAGCAGCGTACGATGATCAGAAGAGCTACTCTCAGATGCAATGATGCATCGCAGCAGAAATATTCCAGTACCTCCTAAATGATACATCCCGCAACAAACGGTGGAGAGGGCAACTAGTAGACACGGATCAAGCGTGTGGTCAAGGAGCCGAGTAAAAACGGCCAGAAAGACAAAAACGACGGAGATGTGTTGTGATATCGTGCACGCGCCCAGTACGAGTGGCCAATACCGGTATGGTAGTACATTGGCTATGAAAAGCTAGTTACTAACCTGTGAATGCAATTTCAAGTCAAAGAATATTACGGTTCTTAGAGAGAGCAGAAAGGAATGTCGGCGGGACATAATTTTCAGGATAGCTGTAGCCTCTACAGGACGCGTTCCCACTCGGGCGCATCTCCTCTGGTACCCGTCGACCATCTATACGAGCTCGAGCCTGAGGCAGTCATGGGAAATGGGAATTGCCAGTTTTTTTTTTTTTTAAGTCAGCATTTGTATTCTGCAACATACCCAATGGTAAAGACGCGGTCCCGGTACGGGCCGGATTTGAACTAAAGACAAGGTGGGCGCTGGGAATTGCCAATGAGCAGGGACCGCCGGGGTTACTCGTTCTGTTGCGGCCCGGCAGAGTCCACTGCGGCCCGGGCCGTTGGCGACCTTGGCGCTCCAGTGGTTACTGTAACTCTCAAGTTTTCCCACTGAACTTGCGTCTCGTTGACTACTGTACCATCAACGGTCTGCGGTTCTGGACCTTCTGGTCGCTCTGGCCAAGCCGATACAGGACGTAATGGACATGAAGGGTTGCGTGCCAAAACGGTATTCTCCCCATCCGAGTCATGATTGCGAATTATATATGTGCAAAGTAGTGAGCTTGCAAGCAAATCTGTTAAGCAGGAGAGTCGATCAGTTATAATCAGATCTTGTTAGTCGACGTTCTGGCGCGACTTCAGTCGGCCGGCTAAGCCTCAGGTTCTTGGTCTCTCGGATCGCAACGCACTCGGCTGGGCGCCACCTCAGAGATCGGCACAAGAGGTCGCATAATGATGTCAAGTCCAAGATGGCGGTTTCATTACGTACTTTATAGCTTATCTCCGCAACTTCGTTTACGGTCCAGGGACATAACATCTACTCCAGATGCCATCGCGACAACCGAAGCGGCCTCTCCTTCAGAGCAAACGCTGACATTGACGCATCATCTTTTTTTTTGCCTCTCGCAACAAACACACCTCATCGCGAGGGTCTCCGGTTGCGCTTGGCACACCGTCCGTCTTCTGTATCTGACCCTGTCGGGGTTGGTCGTAAGCTAGCATCAGCTTCCGTGGCTCATGCCATCATGATCCCATGTCATGTTCACAGCGTGATCACGTGGTCCATAATTTGGCGCGGAGCAATATTGAGAGCTTTTGGCCAACTGTTGCAGAGGCACTGTAAGGGGAGTTCCACGGCTAGTGGTGAGCCGGAGGCTGGCCGTTGAGTGGGTTCGTGCTCATACCGAGCGGGGCCCGGGTGACAAGTGCGAGCACGAGCCCATCTAATCAAGGTCATCAAAGTTGTCGCAGACGATGGTGGTGGGGGTCAGTAGATCTGGAGGAAACTGTACGAGGGAAAAGCCACTGCAAGAAAACCAAGCCCTTGTATAATGAACCTGAACCTTTAATCACTACAGCGTACGGGATTTATTGCTCAAGAGATCTTTAAAGCCTATGCGAAGGAAGTAGGTGGATCAACTCAGCAGAGGGTCGAATTGAAGCCAGAAGCGAGAGTACGCACTTGGCGGAATCGGATGCAGACGGAGTATCCACGTACTCCCACTCCTTGAACGCACGTGTGAGCCGCCCCCACCGGCCACTATGCCATGCCTCCAACTCAGCCGACTCCTGGGTATCTGAACCCCAGACCCGACATGTCCAGCCAAGCCAACTTGCCGCGACGATATCGGCGTACGTCTCTCGCTCGCCCATGAGGAAAGTATCTGACGCACCGCGCGTATCTGCGTCCCTCGCGAACGGTTCCAACGCTTCGCGCACCGCGGCCCAGCGGGCGGCGGTGGCGGCACCGGGCGCGGAGAACTGTTCGAGAGGCCCGCCGAACATACGCTCACGCGTGGTACGGAAGTAGTCCTTGCTCCCCTCGCACAGTTGTGCCCAACTGCGACTGATGACTAGTGGCGCCAACGCTGCGACGACCGCGCGCACGAATTTGTTGTCAAACTCGGTGATCGTCTCCTCCATGCCAGGCGGGAAGAGCTTCGGCGCGTGCGGGTGCATGCGCTCTAGGCTGAGGGCAATCTGAAGCGATCCGGCTAGGCTCCGGTTCGTAGTTGGGTCGCGTAGGATGGGGACTGTGTATAACGGCTCGCCACTGCGCTGCAAGGCGGTGTGCGGCGCACCGATGCGCTTAACGACTGAGGCGATGTCGGGGAACTCAACCCATTCCGTCTTGTGTGGGATTCCCTTATAGTTAAGTACGATTCTGTTACGCGTATCGTCTCGGGAAGTGCATCGGATTAGGCGTCTAGGCATTAACAGTCACACACCTGGTTTTCAATACGTTAGGTGACCATGACCGGTGCTTGCTCGCCGTTCCAGGGATGTCATAGAGGATATATGTGGTACTCTTAAGCATGGCTCGGATTAGGGGAAACGAATGTGGGTGGCGTTGGGGCGACTCTGATTCCAAGACAGCGCGACGGCCCTCTATACATGTCATGACGTGGCACGCTCTATTCAAGTTTCCCAGTGTGTGCACCTGCGGACGGTTTCTACTACTACTGTATCCTCGAGCATATTAGGACCGCTGCTCTCACTCGAATCACTGGACGCTGGTTATCACCTCACATTAGCTCTGGCTCGGTTTTCAAACTTCAGCGTCTCCACGCCAGCACAGAGCTGGGTACGACAACCTGAAGTCTTCAGATCTAGATGTATGCACCTCCCTACCGATTACTGTACACACCCCCGCTTTCTCGGATCTTGCCCCGCGGCTGACACGTGGCAGCTGAGGGCCCGGGGCTGATTCTCAAGATGCATGGGAGCATCCACTTCTTTCTTGCCACATGACCCTCCCCCCGTCTCCCGCCATACCGCGATGACGTCCAGAAGTGTCTGACATCCGACGCGCCCTACTCGTCTGCCTCCTTTCCGAACTTGCCAGCGCCTCGCGGATCCCAGCTCAGGGCCCGGGAACGGGCCCGGACGGCGCGAACTCCATGAACAGCTTGCCAACCAGCTCCCCCGCGTTGTGAGGAAGTACCTTTTGGGGCCTTTGCCTAGCTGCGAGTGGATGCGGTAAGAGCGAGTGGCATAATTGCGTACCTGACGGCGAAGTAAAAGTCCTCGCCAACTTTGATCATCGCAGCTAATTTTTCGGCTGGGATGTGATTTTCCATGTCGCGGTACGTGCGCTCCATGTCGAGGCGATCTTTATCGGGTCTGATAAACTCCGTCCCGTCGCTAACGAACGTCGGTAACGATGGGTAGCGTGTAGAACGATTATCCGTCGGGCTGCAAAGGGTATGTGGTATTCTGGTGCTCTTGCCAACATGGTGACGTCGGGAAGTTGACCTGTTCCGTACAAATGGCTAGCCCATTGTAGTTGAGCGCGGCTCGTCTTGATGACTGCGCATAGAGGCGACGAATCAAGCGTGACGACCTGGCTGGCTTTTCGGACATTTCGCTTCATCCCATTTCTAAGGACGTCACGGATGGCGTTGGTGGGCTAGTAGTTTACCTGTGGACCTCTGGAGGAAGAAGCGAATAACGGAATGAGCGATAGAAAGTGCGCTATCTACATAGCCATTCATTGAACCGCCCTTGTCAGTCGAGAGCCAAGACTTGTAGGTTGAGCTGGGCCTGATCGTAAACTCAGGCCCTAAGTCGTGTTGGCGACAGCAGCTCAGCTAGGAGATGGCTGGTCAGCAGCCTTCGTCACGGCTGCTGACCTTACTCTGACCACATATAACACTCGTAGCTGAAACCGCTGTGGACCTCGCTGGTCAACTACTTGTGACGTACTAGCCCACTGGCAAGTCTGTAGACAGTCTGCCGAAATGACTGGAACATTTGCAGGCTCGCTCGCTCGCTGGAGCACGCGTGGCCGTGCAAGCCCACATGGCCTACTTGTTATCTTCGATGTAACTTACAAGTTGCGCGCGCCATGCGCATTTCCTTAGATCCTGAGAAATCGAGAACAGAATGAACGAGGTGCCTAAATAGCGGCAACTTAATGAGAACAAGACATGTATATTTGATGACTATAGTGGCACAGGACATGGCAGAGAGACAGCAGGAAGAAAACCATAAGAACATCTAATCGAGATACAAGATGAGGCAATGGGGTATGGTAGCGCGGTACAAGAATAGTGGCGATGGGATCGCCGGAAAGAACCGGCGACACGCTCAGCCAGAGCACATCACACATGCTTCTTTGTTCTCAAGCGAGCAAGCTAGTTTCGCCTCTTCCAGCTCTCGCGCCTTCTTGCGTAGTAGGGCCGCCGCGAACTCAGGGTCCTTCTCAGCCACGCGTCGCTGTACGTCGTCGAGCCCTGCCAATGCATCGTTATGCGAGTCGGTAGGGGTGAACGGGTATGGTGGCGATGGGGGCGGCGAACTACCTGGTACTGTCGCGGGTGTGGAGGCATTAGCAACTGCAGGCTCCGTGGCCGTGGCTGCGGCGGTCTGGGCCACAGGCGCTGATTTCGTCGTGGCCTCGGAAGCGACGGAAGGGTACGCCGGCGGAGGGGTCGGAGTGGAGGAAACAGGACTTGCGACCGATGTAGTCTTCATAATCGTCTGGACTTCCTGCTGCTGCAACTGCTGCTCCTTCTGCTGCTTGACATGCGCAACCAGCGAGTGGTCGAGGGTGAATTGAATTGCCTGCGCCGCTGGGCGCGTGCGGAGGTAGTACATGCCAGTCTTGAGGCCACGCTTCCAGCCGTAGAAGTGCATGCTAGTAAGCTGGCCGACTGTTGGCGCCTGCAAGTGCACGTTGAGGCTTTGGCTTTGGCAGATGAATGCGCCACGGTCCGCCGCAAGGTCGAGTACCTTCTTCTGCGAGATCTCCCAGACAGTCTTGTAGATGGCCTTGACGTCTGCAGGAATCTCGGGAATTGACTGAATCGAGCCATTGTTGGCAATGATCCTGTTCTTCATGTCGTCGTTCCAGAGCTTGAGGTCAACAAGCTCACGCAGAAGCCAAGGGCATACGACCTGGAACTCGCCAGCAAGAACACGGCGCGTATAAATGTTGCTGCAACCAATATCAGGGGCTACGGCCAGGCATCAAGGAGAACGAAATACCTCGTATATGGCTCGAAGCACTCGTTGAAGCCCAAGATCTGGCTTGTGGACGCAGTCGGCATCGGCGCCACAAGAAGTGAGTTGCGCAATCCATGTTTAGCTACCTTCTCCTTGAGAGAGGCCCAGTCCCACAATTCGGTCGGAGTAACATTCCAAAGGTCGTATTGCAACTGACCCTGAGACGCAGGGCTACCTTCGTAGGTTTCGTACGTGCCTTGTACCTGTGCCATCTCACAGCTGGCTTCCACAGCGGCGTGGTAGATGGTCTCGAAGATCTGTTGATTAAGCAAGCGCGCCTCGGGTGAGTCGAAGGGCATGCGTAGGACCATGAAGGTATCGGCAAGACCCTGAACACCGAGTCCGATAGGGCGGTGGCGCATATTCGAACGGCGCGCTTCCGGGACAGGGTAATAGTTAACGTCGATGACGCGGTTCAAGTTGAACGCGACGACCTTTGTGACGTCGTGCAACTTCTGGAAGTCGTATTTGGTCCCTCGGATGAACGAAGGCAGTGCAATGGAGGCAAGATTGCAGACGGCAGTCTCATCTGGAGAGGAGTATTGCATGATTTCCGTGCAGAGATTTGACGACTTGATTGTACCAAGGTTCTTCTGGTTGGATTTTCCTGGAACAAGTTTAATGATTGCTATATAAAAAAAAAGCTTCGCCATGGGACTTACTATTAGCATGGTCTTTGTAGCACGTGAACGGACCACCAGTCTCAATTTGTGCATCCAAGATTGCATACCATAGCTTCTGAGCAGGCACGGTCTTGCGAGCCCGACCCTCACGCTCATAGCGCTCATACAGCTCCTCAAACTCGGTACCATAAGTGTCATGTAAGCCAGGCGCTTCATCGGGGGAAAAGAGTGACCATTCCACGTTTGCCTCAACGCGCTTCATGCTGGGGTGGAAACCATCAACGAGGGGCAGAAACGGGCTAACGATGATTGGGTACTCACAAAAGGTCAGGTATCCACAGTGCATAGAAGAGGTCGCGAGCTCTAACCTCCTCTTTGCCGTGATTCTTGCGGAGATCGATGAATTCAAAGACATCCGCATGCCACGGTTCCAAGTATATTGCGAATGCACCGGGCCGCTTATTGCCGCCCTGGTCGACGTAACGAGCAGTAGCGTCGAACGCGCGTAGCATGGGCACGATACCATTTGAATAACCATTGGTGCCCGCAATGTACGCACTGAGGTCCTCGTCAGCATAATATTATGGGAAAGAAATGTCACCAACCCCGTAGCACGAATATTGTGGATATGGAGACCAATACCTCCAGCTGACTTGCTGATCATCGCACATTGCTTGAGGGTGTCATAAATTCCTTCGATCGAATCTTCCTTCATGGCGATCAAAAAACATGATGACATTTGCGCGTTCGGGGTGCCAGCACTGAAGAGAGTTGGTGACGCGTGTGTGAAGTAACGTTCGGACATGAGGTTATAGGTCTGGAGAACTCTTTCAATGTCGGAGCCATGTATGCCAACTGCTACACGCATGATAAGGTGCTGAGGGCGTTCTGCTACACGTCCATTGATACGTAGGAGGTAGGAACGCTCGAGAGTCTTGAAGCCAAAGCTAGGGAGGTACTGTCAGGAGATTCCTTTCCGCTTGCAACGATACATACAAGTTGTACTGGAAGTCACGCTCATAGATAATGGCGGAGTCTAAGGTTTCAGCACTAGCCATTACTACGTCATACGTCTCCTTTGAGATCATGCTAGCAGCTCGTCCGGTTTTGGGGTTTACTAGGCAAGAAGGGTCAGACTTTATCAGTATCAGAGGGCCTTCTAAAGAGCACAAACCGTAGTTATACAAATCTCTGACGACATGCGAAAAGTTTTTCTTAGTTTCTTTGTGGAGGTTGGATACAGCGATTCGAGCCGCGAGGATAGCATAATCGGGGTGTTTTGTTGTCAAGTATGCCGCTGTCTCGGCAGCGAGGTTCTGCGCGACATCGTGAGTCGCTGTACAGCATATAAACAGGAGAGGGAAACGGGGGAGGCCGTGACGCACATCAAGCTCAGTTGTAGTGACGCCATGATACACGCCTTGGATGACCTTCTGCGCAACCCTGAGGCGAGATCAGTGACCAGACCAAGTATTGGAGTGGGGGACTTACTCAATAGGGTTTACATGATTCATATCCAAGCCATAGCAGAGCTTGTTGATGCGTGCAGTGATCTATCATTTGTGAATAAAGGTGTAATGGTGACGCGTCATGTCATAGACAAACCTTGTCAAACTGGACGCGTTCCTTACGCCTGAGAGAGTATCAGTCCTTTGTCCTGGAGGTGGTACACAGGTATCACGCACCCATCTACGGGAGACGAATGATAGTAAGCACGTGTCGGGTCCGTGACAGCAGTCTCGGAGACTCACCTCGCTTGTATACGAAGGAAGCCATGAGAATGAAGTTTGGGTGCAATGAGGTATACGATTCAGCGAAACAAGCTGGTACCCCAAAAACCAAAATAAAAGTTGGCGGTGAAGGTAGAGGAAAAGGGTGATAGTAATTTGAGAGATGCGACTGTACACTTTTAAATGGCTGGGCGTGACTAAGCGCCATGCGTGTTTTCGCGTGTTTATCCACACTCAACACACACCCATTGTTCCTATACCGTAGCCCAAAATACCCAGCAGAGCGCGTGATAAAACTGAGGTCATTGATTAAAAGCGCGTTTTCAGGCCATACGGACGACGAAGAACCGTGGCCTTGTGAGGGTCCCGTTCGAGAGACTAAGGTTAAGGTTAGACGCGTCAACAATCATCGAGCGCATTTGTCAATATTGACGCGTCGAATATAAATTCGGATTTACTGTAAAAAAATGTTGAGGCGCTGACATTTTCGGCTTCAGGCCGATTGGACTCGTGCCACGTGGAAGCGGTATGTCATGCGGTAAGATATTTCACAGAAGGCTTACTCGACGTAGCGGACAAGATGATGTGACCGACGACATGCAAAGATGAGCGCCAGTCGGACAACAGGTATATGGAATACTCAAAACGCTCTCACTAATCTACATCCGAGAACAAGTCTGGTAGGGCATCCTGTGCTGCTTTCAGCTTGTCATTGATCGCGCGCCGTGCTAGCATGCGACAATCATGATGCATGTACGTCGCGCTCCCCCATTTGTCAAACTCCTTTAGCACGGCGCGTAGGCGGCCCAGTACGTCCGCAAGGCCGAGCGCAAGCACGGTTTCGCTCTTCGTTTTCTCGCGCCAGAACTCCTGCCATGACTGCATACACCCGCTCTGGTGCCAGTTCACGCCACATGATGGTGCGTGGTCGAAGTTTGGTGGGACAGTGCGCAGCTGTTCCCACGCCATCGTGAGGCGGTAGTATCCCGAAAGTAACCGCATCTGCTGAGTAGCCGAGACGACAAGTCGCCCGTTCGCATCGATCTCACCTTCCACAGGCCCAGGTCCAGGGCGCCGCACGACAACGACGGCCTTCTGCATCACCTCGAGATAGGCGGCCCCGCGTAGGACGCGTAGATCAAGCTCATCTGCGAGCGTCATTGCTATGTAGGCGTTCTGCGGAGAAGAACTCATATGCTTGCGGAGCGACTCAACCATCGTGTTGAGCAGTCGCTCGTGTTGGCACATCTGCGCGAGGCGTACGAGTGCGATGATCTGCTCATAGTTTGTAAGCTGAGCAGGGTGCGTGTATGTCTGTGCGGGGGAGGCGGGTCCATGGCATAAGCCAGCTAAGGGGAACTGAGGGGACGGGGAACTTCTGCGGGTGACAGTGTCAACGATGACGTCCAATGCCCACGTTTCGAGGGACTTGAATGAATACTTGTTCGAGATGCTAGCAATGTCGATGAGGCGAGTGAGGTTGGCCAGGTTGGAGTGAACCTGCAGGAGCTCGTGTGGTCTTTGCAGGTCAGGCGAAGAAAACAAGAAGGCGCCGCAACTCACAAAGCATACAATGCCCATAGGAAATTCCGGAACTGTGATACTGTGTCCCCTACGAGAACGACCGGATTGTCGTCTGACTGGCCTTCAGCTGGTTTGTCTCCTTGGGGCAAAGAGAACATAGAACTGAAAGAAGAGGAATCTTTCGACAGAGTAGTTCTGTGCACCTGTAAGATAAAGTAAGGCTATTTACGTCGTAATCAACCAATGGGCTCACATTGAACAGCGTATTCTCCACCAAAATGATGCAGCTTCCGTCAGATAAATAGTAGTCCTCGTCATGGACGATTTCCGAGGCTTGGCGTTGAGGAGGTTTTATAGCCTCGGCTCCCTCGAGTAGGTTTCTGCGACGTTTTCGCGGTGGTGAGTGGAGAAGGTGAGTCGTCGCTACCTCTTCTTCCCGATCCGCTATCAATACCTCGTCGACAGGTGGGATAAAGAGAGGGGTGTCTAACGCTGTCATTGACTGCCCAGAAGCTCTGAGACTGCGCATAGCAAAGATCAGCAACGAGGCAAGGTAGGAGTGACATGAGGTGCACCTTCAAGTTGGCCCGGGATAGTAGCTGCCAGTGTGACTCTGGAGGACAGCAGTGCAGTCGATGGGGGCCATATCGGGCACGATGCTGACCGGACCGGGGATGATAGCCAGCCACGTGGTTATCTACTCTTGCCCCGTCCTTTCTTTTTCTGACTTGTTCACTCTCAAGTATGCGGAAGCAACTTGACCAACGTATCCCAATCCTCATCAACAATAATGTCAAGAAAAATCATCGCTCCTTTATAGTCATCGTTGGAGACAATGGAAAAGATCAGGTCGTCAATCTTCATTTTCTTCTCTCTCAAGCACGAGTGTCTGCACGTCCTTCCGTACTTTGGTGTTACAAGAAAGAGCTCGGGTTTACGAGGTGCAACTCAGATCGGACTGCTGTCATCAGTCTATTGACCTCCCATCACAGTCACCGAAAGAAACGAGAAGCAAAAATAAAGAGAGATGTCAGACGCGGCATTCGGGAGGCGAATCAACACGACCCCTTTGAGATCTTCATTACGGTCACCGATATCCGCTACACGTGCGTGCCAGTAGCTGGTTTGAGTATCGTGATGCTCACCGCATACAGTTACTACAAAGAATCCGAGAAAATTCTCGGGAACACCTTCGGGATGTTGGTGCTGCAAGATTTTGAGGCGATTACGCCCAACCTACTCGCGCGGACTATTGAGACTGTGGAGGGCGGTGGGCTTGTCGTACTGTTACTAAAGACGATGACCTCTCTGAGACAGCTGTACACAATGACCATGGTGAGGACCAAACTAAGGACCCCTAACCCAGATGCTGACACCGAGCAGGACGTACACGCGCGCTATCGAACCTCGTCGCAACATGACGTCGTTGCCCGTTTTAACGAGCGCTTCATCCTCTCCCTCGGCTCCTGCGACGATTGCCTAATCCTTGACGATGAACTTAACGTGCTTCCCATATCTCGTGGCAAGGACATCTCTGCAATTGAGGAAGAACGTGGAAAGAGCAAGGGGAAGTCCGGGCTTGAGGAGCTCAAGGAGACACTGGCGGATACCAAGCCAGTGGGCGAGCTCATTAACCTATCTAAGACGGTCGACCAGGCGCAGGCCATTCTCACCTTTCTAGATGCCATTGCAGAGAAAACACTCAGCTCGACAGTGACGTTGACAGCAGGCCGCGGCCGCGGCAAATCTGCTGCTCTGGGCCTGGCTATTGCCGCAGCGCTCGCGCACGGTTATTCTAACATCTTTGTCACCAGTCCTAGCCCCGAAAATCTGAGGACCCTTTTCGAATTCGTCTTCAAGGGCATGGACATACTCGGCTATGAGGAGCACCTAGACTATGACATTGCACAGAGCACAAACCCCGACTTTAACAAAGCTATTGTACGTGTCAATGTTTTTCGGGGGCACCGACAAACCATCCAGGTATCTCCGTCTTGCGGAATAAATCAACGGCGTACTCATAGTTTCCTCTTAGTATATACAACCACAAGATGCCCATGTTCTCGGCCAAGCAGAGCTCGTGATTATCGATGAAGCAGCTGCCATCCCCCTTCCTCTCGTTCGGAAACTCATCGGACCTTACCTCGTCTTCCTTGCATCCACTATCAACGGCTACGAAGGCACTGGACGCTCGCTCTCCCTCAAGCTTATTCAACAACTGCGCGAGTCAACCCGACCATCTCTCTCGAAAGACGTCAGGGAAGACGCAGTCTCCAGCTCATCGGTCAAAAGACCTACACATGCCGCTCCGCCCAAGGTTCGGAGTCTCCGTGAAGTCAAACTCGACATCCCGATCCGTTATAGCGCCGGGGACAAGGTTGAGCGGTGGCTTAACGCGCTTCTCTGTCTCGACGCGACGATCTCTCCGCGCAGTGCGCTACATGGTACACCGCACCCATCACAGTGCGAGCTCTTCTACGTCTCTCGCGACACACTCTTTTCCTATCATCCAGCGAGCGAGGCATTCTTGCAGCGCATGATGGCGCTCTACGTCGCATCCCACTACAAGAACCAGCCGAATGACCTCCAGCTAATGTCCGACGCACCGGCGCATCACCTGTTTGTCCTCCTTCCACCGATCACAGACGATGAGACACACCTGCCTGAACCGCTCGTAGTATTGCAAGTGGCGCTGGAGGGAAATATCAGCAAGCAGGCAATATTGGACGGGCTGCAGCGCGGGCTGCGCGCGGGAGGTGATCTCATTCCGTGGTTGATCGCACAGCAGTTCCAAGAGGGCAAGTTCGCCATGATGAGCGGAGTGCGGATCGTTCGTATCGCGACGCATCCAGACTATTCGAATGTACGTACCGTGGGCTACTATCCAGGCATAAGGTGCTGATGTGTGGACGAAGATGGGGTACGGAGCGCGGGCGCTTCAGGCGTTGAACGCGTACTACTCCGGCGAATATTTCAATTTAGATGAGTCTTTAAAACAGGAAGTTTCTTACGCTGCTGCCACGGCGATAGACGAGGTATGCCAGAATCTCCTCCCCCCATCGCCTCTCGCAGAATCTCACCTAAGATCAGTCCGTTACCCTTCTCACCGACCATCCTACCGTCCGACCAACCACTGCAATGCCTCCTCTCCTGCAACGCCTCACGGAACGTAAACCGGAGAATCTCGATTACCTTGGTGTTTCGTACGGGCTGACGTCGCAGCTTCTTCGGTCCGCTCTGTCAGCGTTTTTTCGTGCATCAACCCTGCCTTACATCACTTACAGATTCTGGAAGCGTGCGGGCTATACGCCACTCTACATCCGTCAGACACAGAGCGAACTTACCGGTGAGCACACGATCGTCATGGTGCGGGGCCTCCAGTCGTCGATGGGTGATGACCTGGGATGGTTAGGGGAGTTTTCCAAAGGTGGGTCCGCACCCCGTCTGTCCACCTTGATAAATACGACATCTTTTCTCGTCAATAGACTTCCGAAGGCGGTTCCTTAGACTTCTATCGTTCAAGTTCCGAGAGATTAACAGTGTGACGGGGCTTAGCGTTCTTGAAGCTGCTAACGCCGGCGTCAAGTATCTCGATCTCGACAAAATGCCAGGTTAGATTATCTGCATTGCTTTCGTTCTTTCATCTGATACTCGGCATCTTAGTCCTGACTTCTGAGGAGCTTTCGTTCCTGTTCACGCCCTTCGACCTCAAACGTCTCGAGTCATATGCTCAAAACTCGCTCGACTACCACGTTATCCTCGATCTGTTACCGACGGTGGCCATGCTCTACTTCGAGAAACGTCTTGGGGAAGGGGTGTGCCTCAGTGCCATACAGAGCAGCATACTGCTTGGGATGGGACTACAACGGAAAGCTGTCGAAGAGGTTGAGGTACGCTCCCACCGATCTCCCCTCTTATCCGAGTTAATGCACTCACGTGCTCACAGGTGGAACTCCAGCTGCCTGTCTCACAGACACTCGCACTCTTCGTGAAGCTTATTCGCAAGATATCTGGGAGGCTGCAGGAGATACAAAAGACCACGGTCTGTGTCACTACCCCCCCGCCTGCGCCGACATTATCGGGCGGGGCGGACGCTACAGTTTCACTGGTTTCAGACGCAGAACACGGGCTGAAGAGCATGGGAGCAGGACTAGATGTGGCCAGCGACGAGGCTACCGGTATACTCCGGGAAAGGCAGCGTGCGATGATCGACTCGCTCGACCTCTCACGGTAAGTGAGTTCCCTCTTTTCCTTTATTCAGCTCGTCATAGCTATCTTTCTTGGTGTGGATCGGCTTATCCATGTCTTGACTGCTTGCAGGTATGCGATCGACGAAGCATCTGCAGAATGGTCTGCTGCGAAATCACAAGTACGGAGTAAGCTTGCTGTGGGAGGCGGGCGTGGCACGTCGACAGTCGTCAGCGTCAAGACTTCAGGCTTTGCGGGGCAGAAGCGGAAGGCGGATACCGCAACTGGGGCACCAGATGCTAAAGCTAAAAAGAACCGCAGGAGTCTTACGAGAAAACATTGATGTGCTGGGTTTAGACGCTATGGACTATCCCATCGCCTCCCACTTTTCCAACAATACTCCCTGGCGTGGCTATACCGAGAATCTGCCTTCGTCACACAACGAAGAGAACAGGTCAGCACGCCACGCCCGACAGTCAAATCGACAGTCAAAAAAGCAATATATCGTCGTGTTTCGCTGTTATTGGCTACAGCGGCCAAGTCGCGGAGACTACCATGACTATCATGTGCATTGCCGTATTGTTGACTGGAATTTCTTGAACAAGTACTATCACCCTAAGAGATCCAGGTTCGATGTCTAAGATCTATGGCTTGGCCCTCCAACCCCTCAACACTGATTTTGGTGACCCCATGCTGCTTGCAGAAGACAATTGTTCTGCTAAAGGGGAAGAATTACCTTGCTTGCAAGGTGTTTCTCGAGGTCGAAATGAAGCCAGGTCTTGATTCCTTGTAATCTCATCTTATCATCGTTTCGTCAGTGGAGCCTGTGGCGCCAGTAAAGTTTTTTCCACAAAGTTTGGACTACTGCTTGGCTGCTAGTATTGGCCGACACGTTCTTTGTTAACAGTAAGTGAATACAGGCATTCTGTTGTGCGACATCGTTTTTCATTTTTACTTTCCAATTGTACCAATCGTTGTAAGTCTCCTCCCTTTGCGTTATGCAGCCCAAACAGACCTTCCATTCAATGGTTGGTTTGAGTGGAGAAAATGCCTGCTTGTCTTGCCTCTATCGCGACGCGGCCGTAGTTATCCTCATTTGTAGTGCATTGAGACTGTCCAAAATGTCTTCAGTTATTTCGGTATCTTCCTGCGCTCCTTCCTGCGTACCCCCTTCTTCGTATGGTTCATCACCACCCTTGTCAGTATCGTTGGTAGATGTGCCATATAAATTATTCATCATCTCATCTCAATGCCAGTGCTTCGCAGCCGTATCATATTCGTGGAAATATTGATTTCCTAAGCGGTTTTCATTAGAAGTGGCCCTTGTTTCTATGATCATACTAGCGGACCTCCAAGATTTGACAGCGGGGATCATAGTTAAGTCAAAATGAAATTATTCGAATATTAGTTATCTTGCAAGATTTGGGGTTATCAAATAGCTATCCCTTGCCTGCCAGCGTCTCTCCCTGCAAGTTCTGAGTTATCATGATAGTTATCCGGTTTGCCGCCTCTCAACTCCGCATCCGAGTCTTTTCCCCCTCCACCGAGCATCCCTTTGGGTGCCCCCCCTCTCACCGATGGACCGCCGTCAATACAGCCATGACTAGTACCCCACCTTCGAGCACCACGGGCACCACAATCAATATCACCATGACGACTATCGGGAGTCAGTGAACGTTCACTCAAACGGTTGCGAAGCACACATCGTCAGACTAGTGGAGTTTCGAGCAGGCCAGTTGACGCAGGTCGGCCACATATGCTCACTGCAATGGCAGTACAGGTATATCACACATCTCTAGAACATGTATATTACAGTAATTCCAATGGTGGGTAACGAAAAGGGAGGGTATGCAGGCACGCCGTGGGGCTGCGTGCATGTTCCACTTTTTTTCCTTCCCTGCTTACCTAAGATCCATGCCCGGCCTAACCCGGACTGCTTTTCCCACCGGCCTGCCCAACCGGGCCTGTTGATCCGTTGGAGGGTTGACCTTAAGTTAGCATCGAAATATGAGTAAAGATTATATAATTTAGATTTTTTAACTTTCTTTTTTTAATTACTACAATAATTTAGTGTGAGAAAAGAATTCGGCACAAGCTGCCGAACCACATTCAATCTCAGCCCTATGGCTGTAAAAACCGAAATAGGGGTCTGTCTCTTTGAAAACCGCTGTAAACAAAAAACGACCCATGCTACCCGATTAGAAAAAACTACCCGGTGCCACTGTACTTGTCCGGGTAACTCTCCATTGCGAACTTTTGCAACGGGTCATCAATTTTACGCCGCTCTCTCAGGCTGTCCTTCTATAACCTAAATTGACAATTAAGTAGAATTGAAATAAAAATATTTTTGTCTATTTCTTGATGCACATGATATGCGACGACAATATACAGGCGGCGACCGTGACAGGATCCGGCCCAATCTTCATGGATCATGGACCTAATGGCGGAGTCTATACAGCTATCAGCGTTTTCGAAATTTGCTCATGTGCGCCTTTGTTTACGGTAAATAACCCAGTTTAGTAAAGAACATGTACAGTAGTCTAGGCAGTCAAGTACATGTCTTCCGTGCGTACTGCCTTTCCATATATGTACAAGGCGCTGCTCCACTGTTTCGACCATACTGACATCTATAAACAAGGGCGCAAAACGTCTGTAACTTTGCTGGTGCCACAAGCCACAAGAAGAAGCAACTGAAGGCCCTCGGTTTGTGCCCGGAACGGAGCCTATCAGTCGGCGCCGATTGGCACACTCAGTTTGGTTAGTTCACATTGAAGATGGCGTTGAACTCAGGGCGCTCTGGCATTGCTGCAGGCAGAGACTTAAAACCAACACTTGTACTATTATTAGTCCTCCATTCTGTAACCGAGCACCCTAGATTCAAGGGCGGGCGGTGGTCGCATGTCTCGTTACATATCAGGTATGCCCCTTGCGTCCCATCTGCCATGCTCAACCACCTGATCCTTGTCTTTGACGGCATTGTATAGTGAAATCTGCCACCGGATCATTGCATTCCAACAACAACGAGGGGAACCCTCTCAGGGTCAGGACTACGACAAATAGTGCCCAAGCTTCGTGAGAACTCTGATCACATTTACGAACGTCTCAATCACCAGTGTAACCCAGCAGCTTCAACAGGAGGGCACATCCCCTTATGGCATCACAGCAATGAGCAGTGGCAAACCGCCAGTAAAGTAAAACTCTTCAAGTCCCCTCTTTCGGCCCAAAGCATTGTTCACCTGCCTGCGACCAAGCACTGTGGTGATTTGTAGCTGAAGGTGACAGTGCCCTTGTTCCGTCAGAATTCCGTCAGAATTGGAGTTGCGAGCGATTTGTAGCTGAGGGTGACAGCCTGTGCCCTTGTTCCGTCAGAATTCCGCTAGAATTGGAGTTGCAAGCGATCTACTGTACGGCACGTTTGAAAGCACGCTTCATTTCAATTTCGACAATCCTGTCTTTCCGGTACTTTTGCCCATAGGAACGATTGACATGGTACTACCACCCCTCGGCGTCTAGGTTCCCAAGAAATGGCGCTGCCTCTCATCTCTCCTATAAAACACGCCCGGGACCATCATCCTCCCCTCAGATCTGAAGACATGTCCATTTCTCCCCTTCGTTTTACTTCCGCGGTCACGACTGCTGATGGCGCCCGCGCCCTCGTCGCCCGCGACAAGGCACGCGCACAGAAGTTTCTTGCTGGCATCCAGCCACACGGACCGAAAGCCCATAAATCACTAGAGCTCCGTCGTCGTGGTTCCCGTCAAGATGGAAGTCGCGGTCATGATGGAAGTCGCGGTCATGATGGAAGTCGCGGTCATGATGGAAGTCGCGGTCACGATGGAAGTCGTGGAAGTCGAGGTCACGGTGAAAGTCTGAGTCGCGGTCCCGATGAAAGTCCCGATGAAAGTCGCGGTGACGATCAAAGTCACAGTCACGATGAAAGTCACAGTCACGATCAAAGCCACAGTCACGATCAAAGTCACGATCACGATGATGGTCGTGGTGACGATCAAAGTCACAGTCACGACGAACGTCACGATCACGATGAAAGTCACGATCACGACGAAAGTCACGATCAAGATGGAAGTCGCGGTCACGGAAGTCGCGGTCACGGAAGTCGCGATCCCAATGGAGGTAACAATCAAGGTCGTCGCGGTCACGATGGAGGTCGCGGTCACGATGGAGGTCGCGGTCACGATGGAGGTCGCGGTCACGATGGAGGTCGCGGTCACGATGGAGGTCGCGGTCACGATGGAAGTCGCGGTCACGATGAAAGTCTAATGAGTCACGGTGGAAGTCGCGGTCACGATGGAAGTCGCGGTCACGGTGGAAGTCGTGGTCACGGTCACGAATTTGGCCGGCGCCCAGACGCTGGCGATACCATCGATGTCACTGACGCTGGTCTGCTTTGACCTCTGCTCTCTCATGTCGCAGCGCTGACAACTGAAACGTTTAGCCATGATTTATACTGCCTCCATTGGGGTCGGCAACCCGCCCACTGATTATACCCTTGTTATCGACACCGGCAGTTCTAATACCTGGGTTGGTGCGGGTAAGAAGTACAAGCAGACCAGTACCGGCAAGGCCACTGATAGGGACGTGGTAAGTCCAGTCCGACATACGGGAGTCATTTGTCCTCAATTCTATCACTTAGTCGGTCAGCTATGGGTCTGGCTGGTTCGAAGGAACTGAATGTGCGTATCGTTTTGCTTCGTTGTCAGTTCGCTACTTGCGCCACAGTTCCTAATTGTTCCTCTCGGATTTAGTCACGGATCAAGTGACGTTCTCTCCCTCGCTCGTTATCAAGTCTCAGAGCATCGGTGTTGCTTCCTCCGCTCGAGGCTTCAAGGATGTCGATGGTATCCTTGGGTACTTATTGCTACTTCCTGTCAAAGTATCCCATCGTTTCACTAAATCACATGTACACAGTATCGGCCCGGTCGATCTCACTGAGGGCACGATCGGGGGGAGGACACCTATCCCGACCGTGACCGACAATCTTCTCCGGCAGGGCACGATTACCACCGAGTCTATTGGCATCTTCTACCAGCCATCCACTTCTGCGGACGCCGTCGCCGACGGAGAGCTCACATTCGGTAGGATCGATTCGTCCAAGTGCGCTCAAATTTTTGTCCATCTGGTGTTGCGTGAGGCTGAAAGAGCTTATAAAAGGATCATCGGTGATGTGAATTATGTACCTATCACGAGCACCTCGCCTGCAAGCGGTTATTGGGGTATCGATCAAGACATCACGTACGGTTCTAGTGGAGAATCCATCTTGAACTTGACAGCTGGTATCGTTGACACTGGCAGCACGCTCATTCTCCTTGCCACCGGTTCGTTTCTTTCTCTAACGCTACAGAAGCACGGCCGCACTCAATGCTGACTCGGCCCGCAGACGCGTTCCAGAAGTACCAGCAGATTACTGGAGCAACCCGCGACGAGTTCGTTATACCCTATTCTGCTCGGGGCTTCGGAGGCAACTGCTTACCCAACTTCGGCTCTTTTTTCTAGGACGACTGGTCTTCTAACGATCACTGCCTCCCAGTACGAGAATCTGCAGTCACTATACTTCAACATTGGAGGCAACTCGTATGAGCTCACCCCCAACGCACAAATCTGGCCTCGCTCGCTTAACGCTCAGCTCGGTGGTGATGAGAATAGCATCATTCTCGTCGTGACCGATCTTGGCAGTCCGTCTGGTCGGGGGCTCGACTTCATCAGTATGATTTCCTTTACTCTTTGACCTGCGGTGACTGATAATGGCATTGCTTGTCCAGACGGGTTCGCGTTTCTGCAGCGTTACTATAGCGTGTACGACGTGACCAACTCGCAAGTTGGGCTGGCGGCCACGCCGTTCACCAATGCTGAGACCAACTAACTATTCTTGGACGTCTGTCAACATTGTGGGATCGATATGCTCTCAGTTAGTCACGTGGTCATTGATAAACGATTGAAGCTCACTCCAGTGCTGGTGGGGAGTGCTTTTCTTGGTGTTAGTTTGTAGTATTCGATGTACTGTACTTTGTTGTTGATGTATGATTACGAGCGACAACAGCTCGATTGAATCGAATGGTGTTATAACTGTTTTTCGACCCTTTAACGGACAGCTTTATCGCAGAGGGACCTTATACACTGCATCCTCGGACATCCCTTATGTTATTTTCCCGCAATGGGAGGCCTCAGTCAGACTGAAAGGCAGCGCCGCGCTCAATTTGGGTACAGTTCCTCCCGCTCGATATTCTATGTTCATTAATTACGCAATGATAGTGCGAGATAAAAAAACAGAATATATGCTCTATGCTTATGTAAGACAACATTTGAACGAGGATGAAAAAGCGAAAGGACTTCTAAAGGATGAGAAGTAGAGACGAAAAACAAATTGGATGCCATTGTTACTGCAGCAAAAGGGTAAGAGGACAGGAAACACACCGTCCTCATCAGCCAGCGCTCCCGAGCCCGGCCCACTTCCAATATCAAACGGAACGCGCCCGTGGAGACTCGGCACGCTAACCAGAGTCATTTTCTACAGGCTCGCCTGGAGTTGGCGGCCCAGGCGAAGGCGCACGACTGCCCTGTGCAGATGGGGACTGGGGCCAGCGCGCAGTCGCAGAACTGGCGCCGGCACTGGCGTCGGCCCATCGGATTGAGCGAGCGGGAGAAACCTCCCGGGAACCGGTCTCGCTCCCGCGCAGCGACACAACACGCATGTGCCGCGGCCGCCTGCGCGCCGCATAAGTAGGCGAGGCAGACGCGGGTGGCGCGCGCCCGCGAGGCTCCTCGTCCACGACGTCCGTCGGGGAGGATGGTGTTTCAGGAACCGACGATCCGGAGACGTCGGGTACGGGTGTGGACGGCGCTTCGGTAGGGACGGTAATGAACTCGGTGGAAGTCGATACACTGATTGGAGCGGGGTGTGGTACACGAGAATGGTGGTGATTGTGGGCGGATAGACGCTGGCGGTCTGTGCGTCTCTTCTTGCTACTGCGACCACTTGTGGTTTGTGCGGCATGTTGATGCTCTTTTTCTACTGGTGCCTCTTCCGGCGAACTCTGATCTGAGATCCATTCATCCTCCTCGTCCTGGCGTACAATCGCAATTTCCTCTGGCTCCACACATGAGTTCGAGAGACCCTGCGTCGACTCGGGCGCATCCGCCGCGGCATCCCTCTCGTGCGAGTGCGAATGGCGCCGGCACGGGTGCGGATGGGGGGATACTCCAACGTTGTCGCGATTATGTAAGCCGACCGCACCTTTGAGGTCCGTCTCGACATCGTGCGGGGCGTGCCGCATCACTCCGCCAATGAATGCGTTGGCGGCACGATGCACTGCGGCATGGCCGCCGCGAAACGCACGTGTGATGCGCTCGGCCTCACTCGGTCCATATGCATTGCGTTGCACCTCGACCTCGACCTAAGGCATTCCCTGCATGAATAGGATGATGTGGCACGCGTGGGGCCGAAAACGCACTTCTTCACTGGGACCAGTGCGCCGCTCGAGAATACGGTGCGGACCTTCCTTCCATTCCACAACCACTTCCGTTGCGCCTGGCACGTTATCCGCCTTGGCCTCCTCCAGCTCAGTCGCCGCCACCGTAGGAGCATCTGTGCTATCTTCCCTCTGCCCAGCACGCTCCCTCTTTTCTTCTTCATGTTCCTCCGTCTCCGATGGGTTGCTTGTTATGTCCTTCTCACCTTCGCCCGCCTGGCCGCGCTCCATAACGCTCGCTGGATCGCGATTGATCACGACATCCTCCGCGCGCTCGACGCGGCGCGTATGCAACGCCCAGTCGGGAAGGCTCGGCTGGCGTGACCACGTGCGCGTGATAGTCGTCACGCGCCGCCCAAGGGAGAAAAAGGGTATTGAGAGTCCGTGAATGAGGATTGAGCAGAGGACCACAAACGCAACCACAGGCTGGATTATGGCGGCGAGGTGCTCCGCCTGATTTGCTGGCGGATTTTGGGGTCGGGGAAGCGCTTCCATAGCAAGCGTCGAGGTATAAATAGCACCTGTTATTTCGAGTGAGCTTCGGCGGTCAGGGGAAAAGGAGGCATAAGACTTACCGACGCCGATTGGGCCGAAATGCCCGCTAAACAACGCCTCGCGAAGACTTTTAATATCCGGGATCCACCTGAATAGCCCAATAATGACCGGTAGACGTCGTAGCAACAGTACAAGAACGGAAACGCATACGAGTCGCTTGACGGAGAGTGAGAGGGTCTCATCTGAGAACGAATCGAAGGGCATCCACGCGCCCACAAACACGAATGCGGCAGTATTGAGAAGCAGGTCAATGACAGAGGAAAAAACCGATGCCTCAGTCTGCTTGTTGAAGAACCCATCCCAGGCAAAGGCGGTGCCACACACGAAGGAGGCAAGGAGGTCGTCCGCACCGAGAAGAGTAGTTGTGCCAACCGTGAGAAGGGCAAGTGAGACGTATTGTGCGACGTATGATTGTCGGTCGATAAGGTCTTTGCGCTCACAGAACTTCATGAGATGCCGGAAGCCATAACCAAGAATCGAGCCCCATATGACACTGAGAAAGATCTGATCTGTACGTCGTACGTTAATAGAGGTGGGTAAAAGAAGCAATTGAGCATGCACAGAGCCATGAGATGAGGAACCAATCCTTCATCGCCTCCCCCGTTGTACGATTGAGCGTGAGATTAAGCGCAAAGTAGAGAAAGGGATAGGCCGCGCCGTCGTTGCTAGCCGATTCTGCAGCAAGAAGATGCCGCAGATGAGCAGGCACATGCTTGTCGGCGTATTTTCCTCCGATAACTGCCGCGGCGAGAATCGGGTCGGTGGGGGTGAGGCAGGCAGCGATGGCTAACGATGAAAGGAAGCTGAGGTTGGGTATGAGCGCATAGATCAAGGCAGCCGACACGAACCAGCCCTTGTAGACGACGCTTGATCAGCATCTGACTGAGGAGAATACGCTAAGGGCAGAGCTCACCCATGTCATTACAGGGACGAGGAGGAAGAAAAGACTCTTCCAGTGGCGGTACATATATTTCTTGGGGAGCTCGACACCGACGGCAAATACGCCAATGGCTATGACAATGCGGGTGAACTCGAGGGTGATATTATTGATGTCCCCGTCAGTGTTATGTGCCCAAGAACGAGGATTGAAGATATTCGTTCCATGAGGACCTGAACCAAATCCCAGTGAGCGGCAGGACGATGAGAGTAAAAGGTGTGGAGTATTCGCCGCGGCCGCGGCCTGTGTCATTTGACTCGAAAGACGCGCGTCACGAGGAACACGAGGCCCGTGCTCGGTTGGCTTACTACAGTACGTAGCCTTAGCAAACACCAAGCACGTGCAGACACCTCGGGCATGAACGGAACCGCGTTGTCCTCTCGTACCATAATGTGGACTCACAGGACTCCAAGGGCTAATACAGGTCCAAAGGGGGGGGGGGGGGAGGGTTGATGAGAGACTATAGACTCACCGATAATGACACCAAAAAGAAACGCCCAGCAGGCTTCACCAATGTAGAGCTGCGCTTACAGGCGTCAGAATCCGGGGGTCAGAGTAGCGACCCGACATGATCACACACCTTCTCCCGAATGAAGAGCGAAAACATTCCGAACTGATCGGAGGCGCCAAGAAGGGGGGAAATGAGCCGAGTAAGATGCCAAGCGTAGCAGCTAGAGCTGAAGGAGTGACGCACGAATACGATAAAACCGCCAAGACAGGCATAGAGAACATGCGGTGTAGACGCATCAAACTGCGCAAGGGGTGTCAATTCATCACGCGCGGACGTAGGCGTGAAAGAAACGGACAGGATGGAAATGCATGACCAAGGTCTGCGACTCTGCGTTCAAGATGGAAGAGATGAGGTGCGTGTGCTAGTACTAGTTATGTATGCCGTGTAGTGGGGTCGTGATGAGCGTGATGAGCGTTAAAACAACAGCACTGTGGGTATAGAAAAAATGAAGGAGGGAGAAGGTAGGGGCAGTCTCGGTCGAAGGGAAGGGACTGGTTATGTTATGTCAGTGGAGCGCCCAATGCATCTACTGTACTGTACTGTACAGTACAGTATACCCCTGCCCCTGTGGAGGTCATATTTACGTTATTGACACCGTGCCTGTCTGCGCTCGACTTGGCGTCTTCCGCATGAAGAATTCCTCATCCCCCGCGTAACTTATCCCTGATTCACAATCCGAGTCAGTGAGCCGGCTGCCAGTGTCTATCTTCGCCCCGAAAAGTTGTTGCACGCAACCCTCTTGGCTTCTCCACGTCCTAGCTCGATCTTAGACTACTTCACACATCGTTCATACCTCGTTCCGTCTCTTCCTTCGTACAGACTCGGTACCCACCATCCACTCTGTAAGCACATGAGAAACGTTCATATTGCGAGCCGTCATATTTTTCTCGAATCGAGTTAATATCCCTGCGATCCGTGTATCCATCATTGTGCGACGAAGGCAATGTCCTCGCCGAACACTACTGGCAGGGGCATAGGGTACGCCAACTTGACACTAACATTCATCACCTGTTGCCTGGTGTGTGCATGTATGGTGGACATTGCCCATCACATTACTGCCCATTCGACGGTCCTAACGCTGTCGTCATGCTTCTTCTGAATGGCCTAGATCCCCCGTCGCGATGACCGGATTGAGCTTTCGGTGTTGTCCACATAAACTCCCCAAAAGTCCAATCCTGGATTTCGCTGCAGGTTCATTTCTACTCTATTCCTTGGTCAACAGTATCCATTCGGTCATGTCGTACATTTTTCGGTCCTAAGGGCAACTTACCACGTGCACGCCCGCAATTAACCACATAGATATGGGTGCGGACATCCGTATCAAAGGCCTGGTTTAGTTGATGCATGCAAGTACAGTATCACTTTGTGAAGGAAGTTATGAGAGAAAGGAGTAACAGAGCAGCCGATGGGGTCGTATTCCTGGCAGGCTGCAAAGTAACATACCGCGGATCGTGCATGAGGGCCTTCGTTACCGATCTACTTTACTACTATTCGTATTTGTTGGCTGTTTGTTAATAGGCGAGGTACTCGGTGGTCCTTTTCTTGTAGTTTCCAGCCGGCCGGTCAAGGAAAGTTAGGTTGCTATAATACTCCGTTAATACCCTGTCCTAGCTCTAGGAGGTACAATATTGGGCCCAGCCTGTAGCCGTTTTTCAGCGGTTTGGGTGGGTTCACACCCAGGACTGACAACAGCTGGTCATCCTATTGGTGGCCGGTAAGCCGGCATTCAATTAGGCCACTTCTCTTAAACACTGTTAACCACCGACTCACTTTTCTCTTTCACTACGCCTCATGCCTCAAGGGGCCCCCTTCCATGGCTTCATCCCGCCTTTCCCAATCCGGGTCGATGGGTTTGGTGCAACCCCGGGACTTACATCTGTCCCAGCACTACACCTCCTTTCCCATACCCATACCGACCATATTCTAGGACTCTCTGCCAAGTCATTCGCGTCAACAATCATATGCTCTCCAGATGCCAAAGAGATGTTGCTCAGGCATGAGGTGTACAGCGAGCGCGCTCTGAAGGACATCGATCTGCGTGATGAAGCGCGACTGTCGAAAACGTTTAGTCATTTGAAGATACCACCTCTACTGAAGGATGGTAGATTCGACTACTCTGCAAGTAGAGACTTGCTGGTGTGTCATTCTCACATGCCGAGTAGCGCTCCTCACTGACATATACTCTAGAGAACCATCCCACTCCATACCCCAACAAGGATTGAGCTGTGCAACAATCAGACCATCACACTCACACTCTTCGATGCTAATCACTGTCCTGGTGCCGTCATGTGCGGGTCTCTTCTATTCAAAAGATCAGATGCGCTCATTTAGCTGGACATTTCCAGGTTTCTCGTGGAAGGTGCTCAAGGCGCTGTTCTTCACACCGGAGACTTCCGTGCTGAGCCATGGTTTCTCGATGATATACGTCGCAATCCATTCCTACAGCCTTATCTTGCCCCTACAAAGGCCCAAGAAGGCGCTGTGCTAGGGCAACCTAATGAGAAGTGTCAAAAAACCACTCTGTTCAAGACGCTGGACGCCATTTATCTCGACACGGCCTGTTTACTTTCGGCGAATGACGTGCCCACCAAGGTATAACCCACCCTTCTCCCAATTTTACATTTTCGACGCATATATCAGTAATTCTGATCATAGCGCCACACCTTAGAGCGACGCAACCCAGGGCTTGGTCTTTTTGATGGCTCTTTTCCCTCCTGAGACGACTTTTTTCATCAACGCCTGGACATGGGGTTATGAAGACATCTTTCGCGCTGTGGCTCGCTCCTTTCAAAGCCAGGTACGTCCTTTTTCCTTATTTCTCAACGCGTCGATGGGCAACTATGCAGATACACGTCGATCGTTACAAGCACACCATCTACTCCCACCTCGTTGACCCTTTTTTGCGCTCTGTGATCACGCTTGATCCGTCGAAAACGCGCTTCCACGCATGTGAACGATTCTGCCGTTGTCCGCATGCCAGCGGAACCGGTGTTGTGTATATCAACCCCGTCACGATGGCTAGAGTTAGATGGGAGCAATACCGTGCGCTAACGGAGAGCAAGTTACGCGCAGCACAGCCCGTCTCCGTCTTGGTCCGTACCCTATCTCTTCGTTTCCCCACCCAGACACCAGCTCATGTGGTATAGCTGGTGCCCCTGTCCCGTCACTCGCCTCTTCAGGAACTCCGCGCATTCGTCTCTCTTTTCCGCCCGGCACGTGTCGTGCCCAATACTCTACATCCGTCATGTCACGGCCTTGACGCGCTCTGCATTCCCCATCTCTTTGCCAACTGCCTTTCATCTCCGCCGTCTCTTCCCTCATCTTTCGCTGCGGCGCTGGTAGTGGATGATATGGAAATGAGTGGGGACCACGATGATGCCACGTTGCAGAACCTCGTCGGCGATGGCGCCGACATCATCGCGTGTTCCTGGGCAGATCTAGGACGTAGAGGTGACAAGTTGGCTGTTATGGAACCATTTCTGAGAGGCACAGCACGCGATGTTGTCCGCCGCACACTTGGACTTCCGCCTCTACCACCCGAGAAAAGCAGTGGGGACGAGCGTACTGTAAGTGTCCTGCAGCGTATGCGCGATGCGCGGCGTATCCAGGCTTGCCGCGGCAGTGGAGGTGCGAGTGACCAGGAGACGGAGAGCGAGGATGAAGATGCACATATGCGGACTGCCAGGGTGCTGTTCGGGATCGCGGGAATGAGCCAGGTGGCGGGTTCGCAAATGCAAGCTTTCGGTTCTTTCAAGAGCAGGTGCTCACCGCTGGAGGAGAGGAGTGGGGAGGGCGCATCTGTGCGCGAGGTGCATCCTACTCTACGCGTGCCTACACCGCTAGCCTCAGGGCATGGCTCCCAGCAGAAGACTGGGGAGGGCACTTCCAGGCACGGGGCTGGTTTAAATCTCGCTTTGCTGCAGACACAGCCCCTACATACGGATAAGAACACATGTTTCGAGGACACTCACCCCAAGCTATCATCTTCGTCCTGTCTTGTTGCCCACTCGTCGTCTCCTCTATCTCTCGCTCCGCATCGCTCACATGCCACCAGTCGAGACGACCTACCTCTAGCGGATTTGCAGAATATTCCCTTCACTGGAACCCAGCGAACATATTTCCAGGCTCAATCTCGATCACAATATCCCTCCGTGTCCCTATCCTGGCCTGCCTCACCCTCTTCGATTCATTCTCTCTCGTCGAACACAGCTGTCAAGCGACGCAAAATTGAGAGGCAACTATCTCTCTCTGAAGATGACGTACCCAAACCAGTGTTGATATCCCATAGGAAGGTGGGTTCTACTCAAGAAGCGGAAGCGGCGCAGGCAAGGAAATCGACCGATATTGTACAGGAACTGGATCCACATGTCGGTGCTAGGACAAGCCGGGCGCGCCACCGTGCTTTGCGCACACGGAGCCGTGTAGTTGAAGAAAAGCTCCGGCGCGCGCTTCCTATGCCTGCATCACTTCAAGGAAAGATGGGATAGACCTGAGCTGGCGCTGTGTTCCTGGGGCCTTGGGTTAGGAGGTCATTCGAGGTTGTCGGCTGATAAGAGCATCGACAAACACACGCAACGCCCGAAGTGGCGTTTGACTTATCACATGATTCAGCGGATCGAGATTGTCGGTTCCTCACAGTACGATTACGATTACGCCCAGCGGCCCGGGCCGCGGCTCCTAAAGTGAGCCCCTGCAGGTGAACTACAGTATTGCCACGGTAGAGGAGGGGGTTTGTCCTAAGTTACTGTGCTGTACTTAGGTACCTGCGCTTCCAACTCTCTATTGTTTACTCCCCAAGTATTGCTAGTCCAACCACTTACGGGCTATCCTTCCAAGTGGTGTCGACACGTAAAGCAATTAAAGACCTCGAGCGCCCGGCTCGCCTCTCAACCAAGACGATATCCAGTCATGTGTATATGGAAGTGTCGAGGGAACAGCGCGGAACAAGGGGACATGTAGCCGCTCGGTTCTTTCCAGCATTCCACTGTTTTCTGAGAACCTCTTTCACTCTCCGTCAGATCCATGGCAGAGAGTGAGATATCAAGTCCTGGCAGGCAGGCGACCTTGTGATCCACCAAAAGCTCTCCGTCGAGGCCTCACAGCATTTGCTCCTGCAGAAAACCACGTGTTTTCGTGCTCGACCTCAAATTTACCGTTTCTCCCAGTCACAACTCTCGACCTGCACAGTCGACCCTGAGGCCTGGACGTCTGTTTTGGCGGGTGCAAACGGAAAACCTGGGTTTATTACACATGGCCCTTGCAAGACCGAACTGGAGAAATCAATATGTCTATGAGAAGGGGATCCCCTGCATGGTCTCACTCCCCTGAGGGTCTCTTCAGCAGAAACGATGGCGAGGTGCTGTTTCAAGCATCGAGATTGAGCTCAAGGGCACGAAAGAGCTATAGAAGATTTGCCGGGACATTGGTATAGTTGGCTAGGGTGGGAGAGGGAGTGAGGCTCAGACTAAGGGTGAACCAGGCTCTCAGGTACTACGTGTAAAGGAAACCCGGACTTATGGCCAATCTCACGATATTTCTTTTAATTGGCAGGCACTGTCCAAATATGATGTCCAAATACATGACGATTCGGGGCCTCGTGCCTCATGCAAATACCAAGCCAAGCGTACCCTATGGCGAGTTAAACTTCCGAGGACATCTTCCGGTCGACGTCATAGCCTCTATCCAAAACTCGGATGCGGATACCGTTCTCCTTGGCGCGTCGTGCACAACAGATACGGACATCGCGCAGTTCCGTTTGCACACCGAAATCAACATTCGCAACGGTCGTCTGGGCCTTGTACGTGTGTCACCGTCGGACGGCCGCATGATTGTGCTACTCGACTTCTCCGGTACGCGCCCTCACGTGCAAGTCTTTTTTTTTGCGATTTCAGGTGATGATGGCAGGAAATCAGTTGATTACGTCACTCAGCAATAATAAGGCAACTGGTGACACGCCTTTGGCTTCCCTTACTATCATACCATTCACCACAGGCGACATCGTGTATGTTACTAGGAATACACGGAGGCTCATTGGGGGCGAGGCGCGCTCCATCATGCCCCAGCAGAATGTGCTGACAGTTTATGAAACCACTAGTGCCGTGGTGCGCGATGCTACTCCTATTCGTGGGCGTGTGCGAAGCCTTTACAGCCCGCTGGTCAAGTTTCTAGAGGAAGAGCTCCAGCTGTCGTTACCGCAGCTAAATGACAGTGCTCAGGTGCGCCCCGTAGGTGTGCATGTACACAGCGTCAACCTCGCGACATTCGAGTGGGAGTTCCCTCCTGAGCACGAGGGCGTTTATATCCAACCCGGCCAAGCTGCCGTGCTCGACCTTTCACAGTTTTCGGACGCGCCTGAGTACGCACAGCTTGCACTGGAGCGCCCACGTGCGTTTCATGACGATCGTATTCGCACCTGGACCGTCTCAAGCGCGCACTCACTAACGTGCTCTTTCGAGCCCACTATACGGCACAAGCAGGGAGAGTTCATGTCCGGAACATTCTTCCTCATCTCTCGACACCAACACCAGCAACAACAGAGCGCACGGGAGGATTGGTGTGGAGTATGCGGCTCGTTTCGCGCGGAACTGATGGGCTTCGTGGGCGCGTTCATACTACTGCCTCCCCCACCATCTCGCAGGGCTTTGTGGGCAGCTGGAGGGGTCGGCGTAACGCGTTTCCTTGCAATGCTCGGCGCGCTCTCGCAAGCACGCGAGGCAGCGGATGTTGTACTTGTGCTGTCAACGCGTGACCTAGAGGAATTATATTCCCACTTGTGCGAGCGGCGAACGGGACGACCCCGCCGCTGGTCTGCATGTGCGCCTCGATGTGTTCACGACGCGGCTGGCGCAAGCGCAGGAATTGATGAAATGTACTGCCGAGGCGGAGATGGATATTCCTGGGCTGTGCGTGAAGAGATTTATTCAGGGCGCATCACGGCGGCGCATTGGACTACGGTCTCTGGGGTCGAGGAGAGGGAAGTGTTTGTGTGCGGGCCAGGCACATTTGAGGGTGCAATAATCGAGAGCTTACGATGTGTGGGTGCGAAGAGTTGGGACTGCACAGAGAGGCTTTCGAGCTCTGACAGGAGCTACCAAAGGCCCGCGGATATAAAAGTGCTTAGGAAATACCACGGACGTTGACATGTCTCACCCTTGTACTCCTGCCAGTGGCGGTAATACGTAATTACGTAGCTATTAGCCCGTTTACATTAGCCCGTTTACTGTACAGTACAGTATGGACACAAGTGAGTCAAAAGCAGAAGCGGCTGTGAGAGGATGGGTTTCAGTTTTCTGCTCAAAACCTGTAATCCCCGGTTCGCGAATAGCTTCACAGACAACAATTGCGATTTTACAGACGATAGCGATAAGTGTATCTGACTGGTACTTTGTATCTACGCGGAACATTGGACAGTAGAGTAAGTTTGCAGCAGTGCATCAAGCATGCTCTATCATACACCCCTCTTGGTTGTACG
Source organism: Lactifluus subvellereus (assembly GCA_022496195.1). Lineage (NCBI taxonomy): Eukaryota > Fungi > Basidiomycota > Agaricomycetes > Russulales > Russulaceae > Lactifluus > Lactifluus subvellereus. The sequence continues at coordinate 8,818 of WTXC01000089.1, read as the reverse complement.
TAAGTTGAGATAGGAAGCGAGTCGAAATTACGGGTTGTAGCACGATCATAGCTTTTCGTTGATTTCTTCCAAACGCTTGTCAGTCGCTCCCGACAGTTCCTCTTCGTCCGCAGCGGCATGTAACTGCGCCTTGTTCGCTAGGCCCCCATCCTCAAATGCCGTTTTTTGTTGCTCAAAGTGGGATCCGTGGTTCCTATACGGGGCGTACAAAATTAGTGTTCGCAAGATAAGATGCAGTGGGGTGCCCGTGACTCACTCTGGCCCGATGATAGTGATGCAGATAACAAAGGTAGCGATTGTGCCCAGGAGGATACCTTGAACCGTCGCGTAGTCAGGTACGACTATGCGCTTCCCGTTTTTTATGATAGTGGTTTTCAGGTGGTCTCCGCCCATCGCCTCGATCTGCGCAGACGCCGACGATATCATCTGTCCTCAAAAAAGGGTCGTTAGTTACAAGTCAACGCGCAGAGGGCTGCGCACGTTTCCGAGCTGGTATGCAACACCCGGGAAGGTAGCACGGAAACCGGGTGGGCTCATCTCAGCGAGCTGGATGGGGATAACGCCCCACGCGCCCTGCACCCCGAATTGTACCGCGAACGCGCCAGCAGCAAGCGTCTTGAAACCGCTCGGAAGGATCCAGAGCGGGATGAAAGCTCCGCTTAACATCACAAACAAGATGATTGTGAGCCGACGGCCGATGTGCTGCGATACAGAGCCTGCGATGGCGCCGCCGCTGTGGCGAGAAAGGCGAATGAATAAGTGTGCCATAAAGAAGGGAGGGTGTTTGACAGACACACGTGATAGCCCCACAATTGCCGATGATTGTAGCGACGATCGCGTGGTAATCGTCGAAGCCCTTGCTCTTCTTAAGGTAGGTAGGATACAGATCCTGGGAGCCATGGGAAAGGAAGTTGAAACCTGTTCCACGAGTAATCAGCCTTTTCCTCGGGCACCTGCAACGCCAACGCACCGGCCATGAGCAGTATCGCATAGACACATAATGCCCAGTGCACTCTGAGCATCGCACCCACTTGATGTATGAATACTTTGGTCTTCTTTCCAGTGTTCCTGCCGCCATGTGCGCGCTCTTGAGCTCTCGCACGGAGGAACACCTCGCTTTCAGGGATAAGAGCCCGGATCATGGCGGCGAAGGCAGAAAGCACTGAAGTGGTCCAAAACAGAGCGCGCCAGGCATGACGGGTCCTCGGGACAAGGTATAGGTTCAGGATAGCAGATATGAGATAGCCAACCGCGTATCCTTGTTGCAGGACACCCGATGCAAGCCCACGCGCTTCAACAGGAAGGTTTTCGAGTGCGGTAGATGAGGCCAGGCCCCAAACACCGCCCATCGCGATGCCGAAGAGAGACCGTACGACAAGAAATTGACGGAAGGTCTGGACAAAGCTAGTGCCGAGCTGAACTGTAGAACAAAGGAGGAGATTCGCTACAAGCGGCCACTTCCGTCCAAAGCGATCAGACAGGACGCCGAAGAGGACCTGCAGAGGCAAAATCCATCAGCATCTATCCTAGTTTATTACCCCCCGGAATTTGTGCAAGGCCGGAAATAAGACCTCTGCCATCCAGAGGTGGTAGATACGTTGGCCACTGCCCGGACGATGTCAAAGGAAGGTGGCCGAGAAGTACTTACAGCGCCAATTGATCGAACCAGAAGGGTCAAGGTTATGGCCGTCGTCTGGAGTTGTAACAGTGTTTTAGTGATGACGAATGAGGAAACGGAGTCATGACATACGATGGAAGCGGGGTTCGGTTGATGGAACTGCGCCTGGAGACGAGTGATGCTGAGAGAAACGTTGAAGAAATCGATTGCGTCGCAACTCCAAGCAAGCCATCTACCACCACCATTAGTTTCTGCAAGGGGACTTATGATAGGACAGGACTGCACCCGGTGAAAAATTGTGCCCACTGGAGCCATGTAAGCGAGCCTAGAACCTGCACAAGCGGCTTCTGGTTCGCATCACGGGCTTGGCGACGGGGGACAAGATTCCGGATTAAATAAGGTGCCATCAAGAGGACACGGATAGGAAGAAGAGGGAGATAGCACAGAGTTCAGTAGCTAAGACGTGTCCCTTTATATACGAGATAGATGCACTCCGGTGAGGACCTAACAGGTCAGAAAAAAACGTTTTCAAAGCCGAGGAGTTCTCAACCCAAAGCTAAAGTGTTCTCGTGGGTATTCATGGAAGCCGTGGCCGATATTCTCCCGCCCCACGCCAAAGACACTGGACTTACTAGAAGACGACCGCTAACGGCCAAGTTGGGGATGGTATGAGCCTAGGACGCGTAATAATGCGGATGATAACAATCAAGCCAAGCGTAAACCCGTGGGGACAATCTGAAAGTGCTGCTGACAATTGACAAACGAACTGGTAGAACTGAATTCTGCCGGCGGAGGGACGCGGCGAAATTCGCGTCACAAGAGTCGATGGAGGTGGAGTCCCCAGAGGAACGCGTTTGGGGGGTCATTGGAGGTCGACCTCGGAATGAAGTCTATCAGGACATCGATCGCGGTCGATCGTCTCGTCACGATTCGAGCTGCCTTTTTTTAGAAGAGATGGGGGATTTCTTTTTTGTTCCATGTGAAGGATGCACTGAATTCCGGGGACCGCAATTGCAGTGCGCGTCCACTGAGGGTCACAGATAGACGACATACTTCGACATTGGAAGTGGGAAACTGCGGCCGAACTTGAAAAGGGTATCTCAGCGAAGGCTTGCCTCACGGCACGCTAGGTTCATACAGACTGGAGTGGGTGGTTTGAACCCATGCCACGTTCTCCAGCCAAGAACTTGAAGTATTCACCTGCGAGAGCTCAGGGAACACATTCCGTGTCTAGGATCCCAGGTCAATATGATAACGGAGGGTGATCAGTAGAAGTGGTCGTCCAGAGCAGCCTGAGTCCCAGGTTCATATCACCATGTATGCTGGATAACGGCTACCGACACAGTAATTTCTTTGGAAATAGACGATGTGAGTCACGTGAACTGGCAGGTCACTGCCTGTGTTAATCGATTTTTTTAATACAAGGAGTTAAAGATAGGTGTTAGGCAAGAGAGCTTACATAGTTGGTGTGTGGGTTAAGGAATACGCAACTAGCTAAGACAAGGGGCTCTGCCAGTGCTGACCGTTGAATTTGTCTGGCTGGGATCCTGCATTGGAAAATAGAAGATCAATACTCATTCGGAAACTCTAGGTATGACATAGTTTAGATGCAGCCCACAATGTGGCACATAGGGACCAGGATGACGTGGACGTGGCACATGCCAGGTTGCAGGGCGTCAATCGAGGCGAATAGCACATATAGCGATTCCAAAAAATTCCCCATAACGGACTTTGACTCGATTCCTCCCATAGCGCACACGCCGCTACACCGTGAGCTGCCTTCACTACTCTCATCGCCCGGTTCATTAAATCGGCGGAGATTTCTCCACGAGTGGCTTCTTCAAGCCAACCCCGAAGATAATTTCCTTCGCTGAGCGGTGTTGTGACGTGTCAACCACAGCCTCCAGAAGAAGAGTCGGAAGCATCAACTTCTGGACAGGGCAATAATCCAGAGGGGATTGGGGCTAAAATGGGGCAATAGGTAAGGAAATCGTGAAAGTAACACTGGATCCATGGCAATCAAAAAAAGTACTGGTTTGTCAATACCTAGGTATGAGGAGAACGAGTCCAGGTTCCGAGGAGATGACCACCAAATCACAGGGTTCCTGGATGCTTGGGGCTAGACGAGGATATGCGGCCAGGAGTCCTCCTGGGGCCCATGCCGGCCATAAGGACGCTCAGATATGTTTCTTCAAGTTCAACCCAGGGCCCGGGATCCCAGCCGATCCTGGAGGCGGAAAAGTGCTCAGAACACGCACATTGTCAAGCCTTACCACGTAGGAGCATCTGCTAAACCCCTCAAGCACTAATGACTTCCCTCGGTCCCTATCCTATGTCCTTCTCCGTCCGCTCCTGTCTGGTCTTCCCTATTCCGCCGACTTTGATTAATTCTCCGTATCCTCTCGGCCAGGGTATCCAAGCCTTCTCGGGTCGCCTTGTCCACCGTGGTCTTCCTCTGGCCGGATCTTGTAGCCCAGCGTGCGCTTCACGTGCCCGACGTATCCGACCAGGCCAACGCTGCGCAGAGCAAGTAGGTTGGCTTTGCGCTCCTCGGGAGCCCAGCGTGCAAGCACGCACACAGGGATCCCGAGGCGTGAGCGGTAACGTGTGGCGGAGAGCACTTCTCCACAAGCCTGCGCTCGCGTTCGCGTGTCTTGTTAGTGACCTTCTCGCGTCATGCGGCCTTCAGTTGGCGCACGAGGTCCAGTGGTATTGGGGTTGTAGCGCGTACGGCGTCGCGCTCGAAGGCTGCTTGGAGGTCCTCGAGGTATGAGTCGAGCGAGGCCCGCCACGCTGGGAGATGTAGCCCCGCTGAAAAAGTGTCTGAACCGTGCGCCCTTTGCTACGAGGCTGACTTCGAATTGTGCTTCGACTCGAAGATCCTGGTCTTGGGAGAAAAGGTCTCGATACGCAACCTCCAGGCCACGCGGCGGTTATGAATCATACTAGAGATGTGGTCTGGTTGGGATTCAAGCCGAGGGAGGGGCCCGTTATATATGCTAGGCCTGAAGAGGGTCGCTGAGACGATGGGACGGCTGAGGAGACGGTGGTTCCAAGACTATAGTATGGGAGAGCTGGGTTCGGAGGCTGAAAGGAAAAGGGCAAGGGACGTACGAGAAAATCATTGACCATCCACCGCATTCTTTTATTCACGCGGCGAGCACAGATGAGGCGTTCAAAACGCTCAAGTACAGAGCGTAGATGCTCATCCCCTTGTTTTGCTTTATGGAAAGCGTCGAGCCACTGTTCATGATAAACGACGAGCGCGAGTACAATGGGGTGTTGTCCGCACCCGATGACCCCTCTCGAGCAGAGCCTTTGTGATGCGGGGACTCGTAAGATGACGGGAATCGCGGAAGAGTACTTGTATGCCAGTGTGTGAGCGCACCTGTGCTATCAGTGCCACCGGCATGCAAAAGCCCATAGATATGCAAAATGCGATTATAGCACCTTCCTCCCTGGCGTTCTCCCTCGGGATTTTTTTATTAGTTAACTAATGTATATAGCAATGTACGATTAAATTTTGGGGTGTGTATGTGCAGCCAAAGCTGCTCCACATTTTGAGGAAGTGCTATACATGATACTTTCTGTCAATGAGTCGCCTCGGAAAGCTGTGAAATTGCTCTAAAAGCTCTGATAAAAAGGCAACACATCCAATATTACTATTCAAGAGTCCTCAAGTCATTCCGAATGTATCAGCTAGTCTATGTGGGTCTGAAGAAATGCATCTCTGATCAGATGCGAGAAAGCGTGACAAACGCTGTTAACGCACTTGCAAATTGAAACTCCGAGACGAGTGATCGGCGATTAGTGTTGCCACGGCTTGGCTCGGAGCCGCTAGCCGTGGGAGCCGAGCCGCGATTTAGCTAAGCCCAGCCGAGCTGTGTGCCGTGGCTCTGAAGTGGCTGACCATATTGGGAAGCAGCTGGCTGTGGCTGCGAGCCGTGCAAGCCGTCCAAAAATGGGGTGCGGGTTTGCCACAGGAATTTTTTCATTGCAGCAGACTCCCCTGAGCTACCAGACCATTTCCCCCTCCAGCATCAGGTAAACCAAAAAGTGCTTAATGGATCTTAATTGGCCTTAAATTTTTTCTAAGACCAATTTAAGACCAATTTTTCCTAAGACTGATTAAGCAAGGTCACCTCTTAATTAAGACATCATTCTCTTAATTTACCACTTAGCAACCTTGTGATGCCTTAAATTTTCATGGCTGTGTGAACTTAAGCTTTTTAAGTAATGGCTAAGACAATTTTAAGCCTGCTTTAATAAACATTTACACACATTTAAGAGGCTCAAAATTCATCATGTATTGTTTACTACTTTATTTTACAGGAGAATGTATAATAATTAATTAACCTAATAAAAATATGGTAGTCATTGGCCCGCAGCGACAATGCTGGCACAGTGGCAGCTGTGGATAGCGTGACAGCAGTGGCGCCGTCATGGTCGTGGTCGTGGTGTCGTTGTCATGGTGTCGTTGTTGTGGTGTCATTGTTGTGGTGTCGTTGTCGTTGTCGCGGTGTCGCGGTGGTCGTCGTTGTCGTGGTCGTCGCGGTCATCGCGGTGTCACAGTGGTCACGGTGGTCGTCGTTGTCGTGGTGTCGCGGTGGTGGCTGTGGTGGTCGTAGTCGTAGTCGCAGTGGTGGTCGCAGGGTTGCGGTGGTCGTGATCGTGGTCGTGTGGCGGTCGCAGTGTTGCGGTTATTGTGGTCATCGTCGCGGTGTCGCAGTGGTCGTGGTCGTGGTCGTGGTGGTCACGGTGTCGCCATCATCGTCGTTGGTCGTGCCCCCGTCACCGTTGGTGCTGCTGCCGTTGTCATCAATTCCTGTAGATTAAGTGGCTAAATACATAAAAGACTTGGCAGGGAAAGGGGACATACCTGTGAGCTTGGGAGACAATGCTTCCCGAGCTCATGTTGCCCCTGTCTTTGCTCAGGAGGCGAAACGCCGGTGTGGCGTGGCCGGTATGAGGTGGTGGTGGTGACGACGACGAAGAGGCGGTGGCAGCGATGTGGTTGGTACAAGGGTGGTGGTGATGAGGAGGGACCTGATGGTGGGGGTAGAGATGGTGACGTGGCCAGTATGAGGTGGTGGTGATATTCATACTCACCTTGCCCTCGTTCTGTTCGTTGTTCGTTGTTCACCCCCAGCACCTGTTCGTCCCAGGGAATGGGGGCCACGATCGTGGCAAACGACGTGGATGTGCACGCAGGGGCTAGACGGCGATGCGGCGGGGCCTACCCCAGGGCTGTGGGCACAACAGTACCTGTAGAATAAAGAATCATTAGCTACGAAGGGTTGTTGCAGTACTCACTTTACATTTGTGTGTTGGTGTGGCGTGACGGGCAGTTGACTTGTTCGTGTTCGATTATTTTTTTCGTGTTTGTGTCTGTTTGTTGTTACTCACGAAAAAAATTTGTCAAGTCCGTTTCGCAGCTTCAGTTATGTGATTATGTACCACGCCGCTCTCTTTTCCTCCATGTCACTAACAGTATTCACTTGTCTTAGGTTTTACTTGTCTTAGGAAAATACAGTACAAGCACAAAGTAAGTATATATAGTTAGTGTTATATGCTGACTATGTGTTTCAGGTAATCAACAATCTTGGGCCCAGGCCCATGCGAATGAAGCGGCGGCGGCGGCGGCTGCTGCGATGGCTCGACCACTCCAGAGGGGCATGGCCGCCTCCTCGTGCCACCGCGGCGACGCACAACGGGCTGAGATCCACAGCGACGGCTGCGGATACAGATATATGGTGCGCTTGCATCTCCCTTACACTGCCTCACACGCAGCAGCAGCAGCAGGCGTTGCGCGACGACCAGCAGAGGCAAGGCGCGTGGCCCGGCGACGGTACGCACAGCAACAGCGGCAGCAGCAGAAGCAGGCGCTGTGCGACCGAGTGATGGAGGCAAGAGCGCACATGGCGTGCACGACATCGCGGGCACATGGCCCGGCGGGTGGCACGCACAGCAGCAGCCGCCTTCGCCGGCGCTGCGTGACGACCAGTGGAAGCAAGATGCACACGGCGCGCCCGTGGCCCGGCGGCAGCACGCATACAACAACAGGAGACGAGAGCGCACACCGCACCGGTCCGCGTGCGCGAGACCGTGGGCACATGGCCCGGCGGGCGGTACGCACAGCAGCAGCAGCAGCCTTTGCAGGTGCTGCGCAACGACTGGAGGAGCGAGAGCGTACATGGTGCGTGGGCGAGATTGCGTGGGCGTGGTACACACATTTTATCATTATTATACTTGTATTAGCTAGGTTTCCCTACATAGAACAAATTCTATCTAGAGTGCATGCATGGCCCTGTGACGGCACGCGCAGCAATAGTGACGGCGGGTGCTGTGTGGCGAGTGGTGGAGGATGTGTGCGCATCATGCGCGCACGAGATCGCGAGCGCGTGGCCCGGCGGCGGCATGCACAGCAGCAGCAGCAGACACCCCCGGGCCGCAACAAGCGGCGGAGGTGAAAGTGCATGCGGCCGGCAGCGGCACGCACAGCGGTGATGGCATTGGCGGCGGCAGCGGTGGCGGCAACGGATATTGCTTACATCATACAGCCTGTCATTGTGCACTCAGACTTATATCACCTTTATGGACTTGGCAGCTTCTTACTTCTTAGTAGCCACTTGGTTTATTGTTATTTATTGACTTCATCCCTTGGTGTTCTTAACTTTGTCTTAGTGCTATATTTCTAAGTTCAATTTAAGTCAACAATCTGCCTTAACAGACTTAGTTGCCTTAATGGCAAAATTAAGGCCATCAAGCAAAATTAAGCACTTTTGAGTCTTGCTGATGAGCTGTGCCCAGCTGTTACGGCTTGATGGGCTGTGAGCACAACTTGTGCAACTGCAGGCTGCAAGGAAGAGCTTATGCGCTTCTACATCACAGACTTAGGAGAAGACAGGATGATCTTGGGTTTCCCCTGGTTCGCAGCATTCAATCCTACGGTAGATTGGACTGAAGGAACCATGCAAGGACTCCCAATCTATATTATGTCCGAAAAGGCTGCTGCACAAATCCCCCTAGCTGCCACTAAGAAAGCTGGAAAGCGAACCGCTTACCACCTACAAAGAGGCGAACAGATCTTTGCCTGTGTCATCCCCCCCGAGTTTGTACGAAAGACTACCATTGCAACCAAAATTGCGGTCAGGGAAGCAGCCAAGAAAGAGAAGAAGACTTGGCAGCAACTAGTCCCTG